>OZ038382.1:86162794-86225294 GCA_964036045.1 Eutreptiella sp. 'Long Island Sound 2002' | reverse complement strand
TGGAAAAAATGATTTTTCTTGCCCTGGGGACGCCGGTGGACCCACCGTTGGCCCTCGCCGGGTGCGGGCCGGGTTGCCCGCCGGCTCCACCAAGTGACCACTGGTACGGGGGTCTAGGTGGTTCGTTGGGCGATTCTGAGGCTTGGAACCACAAAAAGTGGGGGGTTGAGGGTGGACTAGGTGCCCTGGGAACTGGGATTCGAGCCACGTAGTGCAAGATACGGCCCGTGCTTGGTTTCGGGGTGTTGGTGCACATTGCGCAGATTTTGGGGCTTTTTGGCGCCTTTTTGGGCCGTTTCTCGGACATATCGTGGAGTTAGAGGGCACCAAAGGTCCCTTGGTCACGAGAAAGTCAAGCCGCACGTGAAGTATAGCATCCGTTTGCCTTCGTTTGGCTGTTTTGAACCCTTACTAGGGCTGTTTTGGGCGAAAAATGGCTGTTTTTAGCTAAAAAGTGCGCAGATTTGGGAGGGCACCTCCCAACTTGGCGCCCACGCCCCGGGCCGCCACCGGTGAGTTTCTGGCTCAAAACTTGGATTTGGCAAGGGCACCACCTAGGCTCCAAGATGGCTACATGGGCAAATGATCCGAAGCGTTGGGACGGAGCAATGGCCAAAACGGCAAAGAGACGTTGTTGTTGTTGCTTGTTGTTGCTTGTTAGCTAGATTTAAGGGGAGAAGGTTTAGTAATATATATATATATATATATATATATATATATATATATATATATATATATATATATATATATATATATATATATATATATATATATATATATATATATATATATATCCTCCAATCTACACCCCTCTTCCAACTCTAGGTGGCTCCACCCACGGCTCTAAGGTACGTGCGAAGGGCACAAAGTGGTGCATACATGTGGTGGAAGTGGCTAAACTCGGTCAAAACGGGCTCAATACGGGCTAAAAACACTTGTTTGAGCATCCCAAAAGGTCCGGGATCACTTTTGGAAAAACGCGTTTTTGACCCATTTTTGACCCATTGTTGGTCCCAAAACGGCCCATTTTCAAGGCATTTTGGGATTTTCCATGGCCCAAAACGCGCCACCACGGGCTCAAAATGGCCCAAAGTCACTTGTTTGAGCATCCCAAGTGGTTTAGGAACAACTTTAGAAAAATGATTTTTTTGGCCCTGGGGACCCTGGTGGACCCACCGTTGGCCCCCACTGTGCGTGGGCTGGCCGGCCCTCCGGCTGCACCAAGTGACCACCAAGTGACCACTGGTACGGGGGTCTACGTGTCTCGTTGGGCGAGTCTGAGGCTTGGAAACCATAAAAAGTGGAGGGTTGCGGGTGGACTAGGTGCCCTCGGAATTCGGTTTTGAGCCACGTAGCCGAAGATGTGGCCCGTTCTTGGTTTCGGGGTGCTGGTGCACATTGCGCAGTTTTTGGGGCTTTTAGGCGCCTTTTTGGGCAGTTTCTCCGACATATCGTGGAGTTAGAGGGCACCAAAGGTCCCTTGGTCACGAGAAAGTCAAGCTGCACGTGGAGTGTAGCAGCCGTTTGCCTTCGCTTGGCTGTTTTGAACCCTTAGTAGGGCTGTTTTGGGCGAAAAATGGCTGACTTTGTCCCAAAACTGCGCAGATTTGGGAGGGCACCTCCCAACTTAGCGCCACCGCCCCGGCCCGCCACCGGTGAGTTTCTGGCTCAAAACTTGGATTTGGCAAGGCCACCACCTAGGCTCCAAGGTGGCTACATGGGCAAAAGATCCGAGGCGTTGGGACGCGGCAATGGCCAAAACGGCACGGAGAAGTGCTTGTTGTTGTTGTTGTTGTTGTTGTTGTTGTTGTTGTTGCTTGTTAGCTAAATTTAAGGGGAGAGGGGTGTAGTAATATATATATCCTCTAATCTACATTCCTCTCCCATACTCTACGTGGCTCCACTCTAAGGTACGTGCGAAGGGTACAACTTGGTGCATACACGTAGCGGAAGGAACTAAACTCGATCAAAACGGGCTCAAAATGGGCTCCAAACACTTGTTTGTGCATCCCCAATGGTCCAAGATCACTTTTGGAAAAATGTGTTTCGGACCAATTTTTCGCCCATTTTTGCTCCCAAAACGGCCCCTTTTCAAGGAATATTGGGATTTCCATGGGCCAAAACCCGTCCCAATGGGCTCAAAACGACGCGTTATGGGCCATGGAAAATCCCAAAATGGCTTGAAAATGGGCCGTTTTGGGACCACAAATGGGTCCGAAATTGGTCAAAAACGTGATTTTCAAAAGTGATCGTAGACCATTTGGGATGCTCAGACAAGTGTTTTTCGCCCATTTTGAGCCCATTGGGACGGGTTTTGGCCCATGGAAATCCCAATATTCCTTGAAAAGGGGCCCTTTTGGGAGCAAAAATGGGTGAAAAATTGGTCCAAAACACATTTTTCCAAAAGTGATCTCGGACCATCTGGGGTGCACAAACAAGTGTTTTGAGCGAATTTTGAGCCCGTTTTGATCGAGTTTAGTTCCTTCCGCTACGTGTATGCAACAAGTTGTACCCTTCGCACGTACCAAAGCCCCAAAATCTGCGCCATGTGCACCAACACCCCGAAACCAAAAACGGGCCGTATCTTGGGCTACGTGGCTGAGCCCCAAATCCCGGAGGCAGCTAGTCCACCCGCAACCCCCCACTTTTCTTGGTTTCCAAGCCTCAAAATTGCCCAACGAGCCGCCTAGACCCCCGTACCAGTGGTCACTTGGTACAGCCGGAGGGCAGCTCAGCCCGCGCACAGTTGGGGCCAACGGTGGGTCCACGAAGGTCCCCGGGGCGACAAAAATCATTTTTTTCAAAGTTGTTCCTAGACCACTTGGGATGCTCAAACAAGTGTTTTTAGGCCGTTTTCAGCCTGTGGTGGCGTGTTATGGGCCACGGAAAATGCCATAATGCCTTGAAAATGGGCCGTTTCAAGACCAAAAATGGGTCAAAAATGGGTCAAAAACGCATTTTTCCAAAAGTGATCCTGGACCATTTGGGATGCTCAAACAAGTGTTTTTAGCCCATTTTGAGCCCGTGGTGACGCGTTTCGGGCCATGGAAAATCCCAAAATGCCTTGAAAATGGGCCGTTTTGGGACCAGAAATGGGTCCGAAATTGGTCAAAAACGTGTTTTTCAAAAGTGATCGTAGACCATTTGGGATGCTCAGACAAGTGTTTTTCGCCCATTTTGAGCCCATTGGGACGGGTTTTGGCCCATGGAAATCCCAATATTCCTTGAAAAGGGGCCGTTTTGGGAGCAAAAATGGGTGAAAAATTGGTCCAAAACACATTTTTCCAAAAGTGATCTTGGACCATTGGGGGTGCACAAACAAGTGTTTGGAGCCCATTTTGAGCCCGTTTTGATCGAGTTTAGTTCCCTCCGCCACGTGTATGCACCAAGTTGTACCCTTCGCACGTACCTTAGAGTGGAGCCACGTAGAGTATGGGAGAGGAATGTACAATGTACAATGTATATATATATATATATATATATATATATATATATGTATGTATGTATATATATATATATATATATGTATTACTACACCCCTCTCCCCTTAAATCTAGCTAACAAGCAAGCAACAACAAGCAAGCAACAACAAGCAAGCAACAAGCAACAAGCACTTCTCCTCACCGTTTTGGCCATTCCTCCGCCTCATCGCTCCGCGCTCTACTGTACTCTAGCCATCTTGGAGCTCGGGTGGTGCCCTTGCCAAATCCAAGTTTTGAGCCAGAAACTCACCGGTGGCGGCCCGGTGCGGTGGCGCCAAGTCGGGAGGTGCCCTCCCAAATCTGCGCCGCTTTGGGACAAAATCAGCCATTTTTCGCCCAAAACGGCCCTAGTAAGGGTTCAAAACCGCCAAACGAAGGCAAACGGGTGCTACACTCCACGTGCGGCTTGACTTTCTCGTGACCAAGGGACCTTTGGTGCCATCTAACTCCACGATATGTCCGAGAAACGGCCCAAACAGGCGCCAAAAAGCCCCAAAAACTGCGCAATGTGCACCAGCACCCCGAAACCAAGAACGGGCGGTATCTTGGGCTACGTGGCTCAAAAACGAATTCCGAGGGCACCTAGTCCACCCTCAACCCCCCACTTTTTATGGTTTCCAAGCCTCAGAATCGCCCAACGATTCACGTAGACCCCCGTACCAGTGGTCACTTGGTGCAGCCGGAGGGCCGGCCAGCCCACGCACAGTGGGGGCCAAAGGTGGGTCCACCAGGGTCCCCGGGGCGAAAAAATGATGTCAGGGGCCAGCACCCAATCAGCTTCGAGGTATCCTCTTTCCCACGTATACTATAACATGAGGGTCTACAGGGGGGACGCCGGCCGCTACGCGACGGGAGTGGCGCAACCCGTGAATATCGCTGGCTGGGATTCGGGCTGGTGGGTGCCGTAGCTTGGTTATCGACCCCCTGTAGGGGTACCCACCAGAGGCTCGCCCCGGGCTGTGGTAACCAGGTGCACCTCATCTGGCCCACATACATTGCCCTGGCGCCTACCCTTGACCCTTACCTGCACTGATTGGCCAGCTTCCGTGGTTGCGCCTCTTCCGCCACAGCAGCGGCCAGGCCGCACGTTCGGCCCCCACCGACGACGTGGCGAGCCTACTTATAGCATTGGCCCGCGCGTCACCCCCCGGACCACTCAGCATGCCGCTCCTCCTCTCTCCTCGCCTCTAGCCGACCGGACTGGCGCCCCCCAGGGGCAAGTCGTTACAATGGTGGGGCGATCGCATAGTCTTCGCTTCTACGCCGCGTAGTACCGCCGTTGCCACGCCAATGCCACCTGTGAGCCGCCACCATACACACCACCGCAACCGCAAGGCCATGGTCAGAGGTTAGACTATGTACATGCCCGCAAGCACGGTCCCTCTAGTTTGTTAACGAGGCAAAGAGATGCCCCCACGCGCCCCATGAGTTGTTAGAGGGGTCAGGGGGACGCCCCAGTACCGCCATGCATCCCCGCTGCTCCCCCACTGTACGGTTCCCCAGTACCGCTGCGTACCCCCACCGTACGGACCCCAGTACCGCCGCGTATACCCCCAAGACTCCAGTACACCGCCACCTTGAACTCCGCGTGCCCCCCGTGAGTGCTCCTCCCAGGCTGCCACGCCGTCTCCAGGACGCCCGCCATACTGTCCACCTATCGACCTTCCCGTCATATCCCTCTACGCACACATCATCGCTTCGTCGCCGCCCCTGGGGCCTGCAGGCTGTCCCCGCAACCCCGTGTAACACTCCCAGGGGGCTCTGTAACGCCGTAACGCCCAGACAACTCCGTGCACCCCCGGTGTATCCCGAGCAACCACTCCCAATACTGCCGTAGCCGGGCCGCCAGTACAGACCCCGGTGCCATGGGAATACCCTACAGGGGTTTGGGCCTTATTACCATGGTCGGGACGACCCATGACACCTCACTGCTGTATGCGGCGACCCGGGGCAGGCGGGTGAAGCATCCCTGTCTGACCCTCATGCACGGGGGCAGTACGGCTCACCATCAGGCCGGCACGACCTGTCACATCGCGTTGGCCGTCATACGCCGCCTGCCAGTACCGCACAATCAGGCCATGAGGGCACTGCTTCTCAGGCGCTACCCCCTCCGCTGCGCCCAGCGTAGGGACGGTAGCAGGTGCACCCACAATTCCTAACCCCGTCAATCTGCATCACCCCCGGCCCCCACCACGCCGTCACCATTTCCTCCGTGATGCCACAACCAGAGTATCCGCGAGTCGCTTCAGAGCCGCCCACCACAGCAGCAGGGGCAGGGCTGCCAACGGCGCTCCAGGGCACCGTACCCCTTCCACTCGGACGCTCTTCAAGCCACCCTGGATTGTCTTCCAGGCACTTGAGGACATCTGTCCAGAGTGCCGCAGTGCCCACCTCGCCTCAGGCCACCCCCTATCGGCACGCTCCTTACATGTCCCGCATAGTGGGACGGAGGCACATTGATGAACCCAAACTGACGCTGTTTCCCCGCACCCGTGGCATCGCCGCGGAAGCACAGACCGCGACGGAACACAGCTACCATCACAACACTGCGACCACAGGTCCTGCCATACATCGCAGCACGCGTCCTGGAGTCCGAGCAAAGCACCCGCCAGCGTGCGTGCTTTGGCACAACTGAGGAGGCTGCGCCTCGCTTCGTCCCACGTGGACACCGGGCGGAGTATCGGTCGCCCGTCAGGCATCACCGGCACGCTCTCAAGCAGCCGGGGCCACCGCGCAACTTTGGGGCGGTGAGTGCCATGCGCCAGGAGCTCCCAACCGTAGTCCCGTAAGACCTCCCCGATGACATCAACCCCGTCCTGCCCCGGGCCCCTGGCGGATGCTAGAACCAAGCGTTGTCCTCCCGCCCGAGCCTCAATGACCGCCGCGAGGCCCAGGGTGTCAAGGGTGTGACGGGCATCGGCAGCCACGTGGTCGTCCCCCTGTGGCGGAGAGAACATGGCCTCCGTGACGTGGCCTTGCGCATTGTCACCCCGTACCCGTGCCAGCTGCTTGGAGCCCACTAACACTGCCATGGACCGCTGCTCCGTGACCGCTAGTACGACTCGTCGAAACTGCCGGTCATACAGCCACAACGTACCCACGTCAAGTACGACCGCCACCGCCAGGATTGGGAGACTGCACAGAGGTTGCTGAAGGACCAGCAGCACCTCGCGAGGCCAGCCCATGACGTTCCCCACAGCTGGATGGTTGGCGTACACCTGGAGCCAGGGATCACTCTGGCCGTCAGGGCTTCTCACCTTGGTACCACGCACCGGGGCCCACGATTGCGCTGACACCACGCGGGACCACTCCCTGAATGTCGTGATGTCCCGGGCCACCCAGGAACCGATCCACACGTTGAAGGCCTGCGCCACCGCCCCCATCCAGTGAGGGAACAAGGACATGGCCTCTTCGTGCGCGATGCATCACCGTGGCACCAGCAGTGCGTGCAGCGGTGCCCTCTGAAAGGTTGCCCGCAGGTCGCCGGGGAGGCCGGCAAACGGGTTCCACGGCGGACACTGCTTGATCCTCCTTGCCGGCGGGCAGAAGGGTGTGTCACCTCGCAGGAACGCGTATACCGCCCTCCTTCGATCTTGCATCGGCAGCTGCATGATCTGGGTGAGCCGATGGTTCCTGCGGGCATACACATCTTCCCCAATCTGGACCATGTCCTCCACAAAGAGCCTGGCCTTGGCAGTGCCCCGGGACGACGCCGCTCGCACCGCAGCGAACAGCCGCTTCGGGTCCCCGGGGACAACACCCGCCATCAGGGATTCAGTCCACCTGCAGCCGTGCTCCCTCCACGCCACGAACTCCACTGCTCTGTGTGTCAGGGGTAGCTCCGCCGTGAACTCCTCCACACGCGTGCATAGGAGCCCAGCCACTTCCTCGTCCTGCGCACACAGTAGGCGCATGTGGCCAACGTCCTCCTCCGCCCCCCCACAGAAGATACAAGGGTGGGCCGGTATTCCCATACGCGTGAGCTTCTGTCTCCCCCGTCGCATGACCTGCATTGTGGACAAGCGACCGTCACGTGCCCGCAGCATATTTCTGTGCGTTGGGCCGTGGTGTACGGCTCCTAGGGGCACCGCCTCGCAGGCGCCAGCCACTGGCGTGTGCGCCCTGGTGCGTGCCGCTAGCGAACGCCACTCCATCTCCCGGACTTGCTAAAGGGCTTGCATGGATGGCACACGCGGCTCGAGCTCTCCATTATCCCCCGGCACCAAGAGGATGGCGTGCTCCTTTGGCAGGACGAGATGGACAGGCGGGGCCATTGCACTGGCCGCGGCAGAGTCCGGCGCCTCAAGCGGGACCGCCGCCAAGCGCGAGCTCTGCCTCACCACCCAGTGGTGCGGCCCCCCAACTCGGCGTGGCAGCCGCCGCAGCCCCTCCACTATCCAGCTCAGTGCGTGCTAGTTGACCAGATGTGATGTCGGCCCCTTGATGCCACGGTACAGGGCCTCCTGCGCCTTGCGGAGGTGCGCTCCTATGATGGACACATCCACCACGTGCACCGTGCACGCTGACGGGGGCATGTGCAACAGGTATGCCGCCGCGCCGATGATCTCTGCCTCCGGGACCGTGCCGTAGATGGCACCCGTCCACGTGGGGATTCCGTGGCTGGCCACCGCCACGTTTGTGGCGTCGTCTCCCTGGGGCGACGCGTCAGACGATGTGACTTTAGTCGCCACCGGGACCCAGCAGTACCGGTGGGGTTCCAGCCACGCCACGTCGGAGTGGGGGCTCTGCACCACCCTTCCAAGGGACGCCGCACTGGAGGCCGTGAGCTCCGGGGACAGGACTACCTTCGGCCGATACACCGCATGTGGTCTCCAGGCCAGGTCACATCCACAGACTGACTTGATGGCGTCCAGGGCGGTGGTGTACTCCGCCCCCCAAACCGTTGCTGAGCAGGAGGGCTGATACACCACCACAGATCCCTGTTCCACCGCGCCGCCATCACGCAACGACGTGACGGCGACGTGCGGATCGTGTGGCACGTTGGACATCCGAACCACTTCCGGGACCGAGTACTCATCCGGATCCGGGACAGGGCCTGCTGGTAGCAGAAGGACAATTGCCCATTCGCTGCACCCGTGCACCGCCGCGCATGCCCTGGAAAACGCTGGCCGCCCGTGCACAACCCACAGTGGTGACGGGTTTATGCCGCCCCCGGCGTGTGGAGTGAGTAGGGGGACGGACGCCGGATCGTCTTGCTGCTGGTAACCCTCAAAGACGTCCCCCAACAGAAACAGGAGGGCGGCTAGCGGGACGAAGGGCATGGATAGCCCCGGGTTGGCTGGGTCCCATCCTTCCTCCCTGTATCCGCCCACCACATACACGTCCCCCGCAGTGGACTGTCTATTGCGTTTGCTGGCCTTCTTTCGGCGCACCGGGTGTATTAGCCGGTGAGTCAACGTGCTAGGCAACTGCGGCCGGAAAACGTCGCGGAGCCCCGTGAACCACACGTGGTCCAGCTGATGGGGCCCTACTCCTGCGTGCGGAAGGTGCAGGTGGTCCTCATGGCACTCCTGGAGCTGGACAGCCCAGTGCCCAGGCGGAGGACAGGGGAGGCGCGCATGCAGGAGGTCATTTGCGGGATCAATCAGGGACTGTACCGTCGCATCTGTGCGGGGCCCCGAGAGAACGCATATGTCTCTACCCTTCAAGGAATAGGATTGGGACACCCACTTCCGCCCTGCCCACTGCACTTGCGGCAGATGGGCGTGTACACACGAGTACACTGACGATGGCATGAGAAGTCCTATGCGCAACGTCCCTATCGTCCGGAGTACCCTGTCAACCCACGTATTGCCAGCGTGCGTGGCGAATGACGCAGAGGGCACCATGAACTGCCCGCACACTCCGTACTGCACGTGCATGTCCCGGAGCATGGCCCGCAGCTCATCTCGGACTGTCTTCGACCTGTGGTGGGTGAGTTGAGCCATGGTCGCCACGACGGAGTCGCGGAAGATAACCTGGACATCCGCCAACCGTAACCCATGACCCGACCGCACCGCTACGTTGGACAGGTCCTTGGGCAGCTTCTCGAATTGCACGGCTGCAGCCTTGATGGCAGTATTCACCTTGATCACCGCCTCTGCCGTGTCGGACAGGTAGGGCGCCGCGTACCGCACGATGCCTCCAACCACAGCCGCCATCACCTCATGAGGCACCGACGCCGGCCCCAACGTGTTCTTGCACCAGCCAAGCAGAGCTTCACACCGGAGTACATGTTTCTCCTTCATGGTCGCCACCTTCATGGGATCGAGGCGCAGGCCCAAGTATGGTACCGTGCCCTTGGCACGTAAGCATACCCATGGGGCCGCCGTGTTCCCTGGGCCCAGGCACACCATGATCGAATGGATGCGAGCAGTATTGGCATAGGCGCATTTGCCGACATTGAGGGACATGCCCATGTCCGTGAGATACCGCGCTATCGCCGCTGCATACTCCAAGAATTGCGGCAGGGAGTGCGCTATCAACAGGAGGTCATCACAATACGCCTGCACCAGGGGTGGCACCGCATGGCGAGCATCTCTCCGCGCCTTGCAGGCAAGGCTCCGCAGGAGAGGTTTTAAGAGGAGGAGGTAGAGCACAGCGCTCTCCGCACTGCCCTGCCGCAGGCCCCTTTGGAGCCGAATGCTCGCCGTTGGGCCGTGCGCGGTGACGATGCGCACCAGAGACCCGCAGCTGAGGGTGTGGAAGAGCCTGATGAGCTCCTCCGGGACTCCCATGTGGCGCAGGAGGAGCGCCAGCGCCCCGTGCGGCGCTGTGTGAAAAGCTTTTGACACATCGAAGGCTAGGACGTGGTTTTCCTCCAGCCCACGCTGCAGCCTGCGGTGGGCCAGGAACACCGGGGCAGCCGCCGTGGAGCCCGGCCTAGCTCCGAAATGCCAGTCCGCAGCCAATCCCTTGCGTGCCAGGACAGCTGTGAACCTCCGCATGAGGGGAGTCATGAGCATTCGCATGTCTTGCTGCCCCAGCGCTATTGGCCTGTACCCGTCCAAGTTGCCCGTGGCTGTGCCCTTGGGCATCAGCCAGATAATGGCCTCGTGGCAGGACTCCGGGACGTCCGCACCCCGTAGGATAGCCCTGTACGCGTGCACCAGGAGCCCCTGCACCGGTTCAGGCAGCTCTGCTATGAGGGCAGCCGTGACCCGGTTGGAACCCGGAGCTTTGTCGTCCGCCACGGCCTGCCTCACGGCGTCTTTAAGGTCCTGCAGGGTGTAGTCCTGTACCGACCTCCATTCCTCCGGCACCCCTTTGGGAATGTGGGCCCGGACCAGCCGCTCGAAGGCCGGCAGGTTCACTGGCCGCTTGGCGTACAGCGCCTCCCAATACCTCTGGACCTCGCCAATGACGTCCGAGGCCTCCAAGAGCACCTTCTCGGACTCGCGGACGCGTACGGACCATAGGCCCGACGGGGCATAGTTCACCACGTTGATGGCCCCCCGTATCGCCGTCCATCGGAGCTGCAGATCCGGTACCCTGCCCCGCCAATAGTCCTTGATGGACCGGCGCCTGTTGCTCCTGAGGACACCCCGCAGCTCCTCTACGCGTGTCTCTAGCTGGTGGAGCTGTTGGTCCAACGCGGCACATAGGTCCT
Source organism: Eutreptiella sp. 'Long Island Sound 2002' (assembly GCA_964036045.1). NCBI lineage: Eukaryota > Euglenozoa > Euglenophyceae > Eutreptiales > Eutreptiaceae > Eutreptiella > Eutreptiella sp. 'Long Island Sound 2002'. The sequence continues at coordinate 86,214,203 of OZ038382.1, read as the reverse complement.
CCACCGAGGCGGGGGACAGGTCGGGGTCCACCCGCCGGAGGTGCTGTAGCAGGGCAGTCGCTTCCTGGGAGTGGAGTCTGGCCGCTGCCGCGTCCCGTTGCCACAGCTGATGGGCGCGCCAGGCCAGGGCTTGCTGATCCGAGAGGACCTGGGACAGAGAGTCCTCCATGTCCGCCTGCCCGTACGGGTACTGAGGGTCCACGCCTGATGGCATGCGCACTCCCGTGACCCTGGACATGTCATCTCGGAAGGCGTAGAGCAGGTCAAAGACCGCTTGCACCTCCGACGTGCCCATGGTGGCAGTGTCCTGGTCCGACGAGAGCCACGCCTGCAGCCGCCGATCCCCGCAGGCCTTCTGCAGTACTGCCGCCGCCGCCTCACGAACCCCCGGGGAGTCCGGGCGTATGGCATGCAGCCTGCCTTGGGCGTGCGAGTAGGCCATCCTGGTGACCCTCTCTTTGCCGGCCACCGCCGGCGGGAGGTCAAGGACCATAGGGCCATGATCCGACCCCAGCGACGCTGGAGATCGCCCCGGCGCCACGTGTGGGCGCTCACGCGCCGCCCATGGGACCAGAGGCGAGTTCAGAAGGAAGGAGTCTAGTCGGTGCCCTGCCCTCGTGGGCCTCCTGTCCTCATCCCGTTCCGGGCCTGCCCTGTGGAAACCACACTGTTCCCACAGGGCTTGGAACCTCCTCGTGGTGGGGTGCCACGGGGACTCCAGCCATACGTTGAAGTCCCCTCCTAGGAGCACGTCCCTGGTGCCACCCGCGCTCTTGGCCGCCGCGTACATGGCCACGTCAGCCCAGAAGGACGCCTTAGACGCCCAGGAGTCGCCGCCGCTGCCCGGGCCGTGGACGTTGATCAACGTGAGGGTTCCACCTGCGGTCACCACGTCGAGGGCCATGGCCTTGCCCGGCACGATGTCCACGATGTCTCGAACTTCCTCCGCGGCGAACACGTCCGCCCGAAGGGCAATCAAGAGCCCGCCGCGCACCGCTGCCGCCGACGCGGCCTGGGCATCCACCCCTGGGTACGCATGATACCCGTGGTGACGCCACTGATTCTCCGAGTGCACCACACCCTGAGGGTCCTGCAGGCCGGTCTCCTGGAAGAGGCCCAGGATGGCACCCTCGGCCTTCATGATGCCCGCCGCCACCGCCTCGCCGTCAAGCATACCTGGGGCCACTGGTACGCCGTCCCCCCGCATCGAGCCCTGGACGTTCCAGGACACCGCCGCTCGGGTGTCGGAGGCGGGGCCCCTTCATGGCTGCACGTGTGGACCGGGGCCCCCCGCCGGATCCGGATCACCGGACGGAGGGGGGCCACCAGCAGGTTCAGAGGGACCACCCGCACCCGGCGCGGGCGGCCGGCGAGGTGGCCCCTGTCCCCGTGGGCCTCCGCCCGAGGCGGCCGTCGTCTGCTGAGACCCGGCAGATGCGGCAGGCTCCCCCTCTGCCTGTCCGCCGGATGTACTTGCCGCCGTACTCCCCGTAGATGTCACTGCCCCACGCCGTGCTGCAGACCCAATCTCTCCAGATCGCGCCGCCGACGGCAACGCCCCGCGCTCCGCCGCAGGGCGGGCACCCGTGGGCAGCATGAGCGCTCTGGACCTCGCCTGGGCCGACGCGAAAGGCCCCGCCTGGCCCCCTGGCATGACGCCAGCCAGCATGGCCAGCGCCTGGTCCCGTTGCGCCGGATTAGTCGCATGGTCCCGCTGGATGTGGTCCAGCAGGTCCTTGGGGTGGAGGTGGGTGGGCCGGCAGTGCGTGCCAGCTTTCCATGTGCAGTGACCAGCCCCATCCAGCCGAGACTAGGGGCAGACGTTGATCGTCTCTGTCCCACGCTGCTCCGTGGCCAAGTCACCGCCGAAGTGCTGCAGCACGTACCGAATGTTGGCATAGGCGCCATAATGAGGCGGTGGGCTCCTCTTGGGCGGCGGCTTGGGCGCCGCTTTCGGGGCCTGCCTCGCCGCCGCGGCCGGGGATGCCGCAGGCCGTACCGGTGGCACGCTTGGTGGCTGCGGCAGGTGCAGCATTCCCCCCACGGGAAACTGCTCCCCCACCCAGCGGCGCCACGCGTCGGTGAACTTCTCCCGGTCGCCCTCGACGTTCCACGTGGACGTGGAGAACGCCCGGAGCCACGGCCCCATGTTCTCCGCCATGACCAGGCGGAGGGCATCTCCTCCGCTCTGCCGGCAGGAGCGTGTCGCGGCCGCGCCTGCCACGGTCCCTTGGAGGTATAGCGCTTCGCCCCCGTCGCCACTCAGTGCACTAAGGTGCAGGGCCTCCAGGTCGGCGGGGCGGACCGTGAGCACCGTGCCCTCTCCGCGATCGTACAGGCGCAGTGCCGAGGAGTGGGGCTCCAATGCCGCCACAATCCAGCACCACGCCCGCGACACGCTATGCAGCAGTGCCAGCGAGGCTGCCGGCCTGTTGCTGGAGGACTGCGCTGCCGGGGCCTTGGGGAGGGCCGCTGCGTGACCCTGCAGCGCCCTGCACATGACAGCTGCATGCTCAGCCTGCCACATGTTGCTCGGGGCTATGGGCCAGACGTCCTGCCCCTGGATCGCCGGCGGTCGCGTGACCTCCACGAAGACCGCCGGCGCCGGCGGGATGTCCTCGGCCGTGCACCTGTGTGCCCTGCGCACCGGCCCCAGCTCCCTGAGGCACTCCCGGAACACCCGGTAGCAGGCCGGGCCCCTGGACTGCTGCCTCCTGAGCCGGCACGCGGTGACTACGACCCACTCCAGTCCCCCTGTTTCCACCCGAACACAGGCCCAATACTCCGCCCCTTCCAACACCACCAGCCGCCCCATATCCGCCACGCCCACCGTATGGGTGGAAGGCACGCTCTCCACCTTCAGCCACCGCTTGGCGCTTTCTTCCCACGGCTGGGGGGCATGCATCCGCTCCTGCTGCATCGCGTCCTGCACGTGCTGCAGGGACACCGTCACCAGCATGGACATCCCCCCGTCCGCTGCCGCCGCCATACACAGCAGGGCATGTTGCATGCGCGCCCCGGGCAACCCCACGCTGTGCTGGACGTCCGCCGTCCAAGGGTGTGCGGGGCGCCGGCAGGGCATCCAACACCGCTGCAGGCAGCTCCCCCAGGGACGGCAGACGCGCGATGGGCCCCATGTCCCTGTTGAGGACCACCGCCGCCACCCACCGCCTGTCCAGCGCGGACATGAGGTTGCCCGGCCTCGGCACCCTGAGGAGGGTACCGACGGCGGACATGAGGGCGCACAGGCCACAGTCCTTGGTGTTGCCGGCTGGCTGCTGCACCTGTGCCGCCCTGGCCTCCGCCAGCAGATGCTCTGCACCCAACCATCCCGCCCTCTGGCCCCTGGGTGCCATGCGCATCGTCTGGATGGGGGGGGGAGGGGAGCATTGGAGGGGGGATTCAAGGGGGGGGGGGGGGCTCCGGGAGGGTCGGGATGGTGCTCACAACACTGTGTTTTCTCATGGTCACAAGTGAAGCCGCTAAAGTAGAGTCGGGCCCAAGGCCTTGGGAAGGTGCAATGGCCAAAACGGCACGAAGACGTGCTTGTTGCTTGTTGTTGCTTGTTGCTTGTTGCTTGTTAGCTAAATTTAAGGGGAGAGGGGTGTAGTAATATATATATATATATATATATATATATATATATATATATATATATATATATATATATATATATATATATACCTGAGCACAAGCAATAAGGTGGGTTACGCCCGGGACCGTTGGCCAGCGGCCCGAGGTGGCACCGGCCTGGGGAGGGTGGCCAATGGGCCTGACCAAGAGCACGCCCCACGGCACGTACTGCGGTTCGTTTCCTGTGAGGGGCTGCGGGTAGGGCACACCGTCCATCGGGGTAGGCAAGAGACGCGCCAATCCCGCAAGGACTCCCCAGAGACCCACAGTGTACCCGACCCCGGTGTGGGGAAGGGCCGATGTACCTGGTTACGACGCAGGTCCATTTGTACGGAGCGGGTACAAATGGACGGCCCGTACAACAGAGTTACACCCTGACGGGGAGTGCATGCATCGGCCCCCCCGTGGGGAAACTCCCGGAGGGAGGGACCAGAGCCAGCGTCGGGCGCCCCCCCCCCCCCCCAACCCTGCCTGGCAACAAGCCTGCCAACAACCGGGTTCGGCCAAGGGGCAAACCTAACGGGCACAACCGGGGGCAAAGGAGCACGGAAGGGAAGAGGGGCGCGCAAGAGGGGTACGCAACTGTGTCGTGCGAAGTTTCGTGCAACAATAAGCCAGCAGCAGGCGGGACGGGCCACAGAGTCCACCCGTTCTCCCATGTCCTTAGCTCACACAGCCTTCGTTAGCTAAATGTCGCTATCTGTCCCCACCTATCCCGCGGAGTTGCCAGCCTTCCGGCGACGTGCCCGGCGCCTGGTAGACACAGTGTCTGATCTCGTCAGATACGGGCCGCACACGTATGCGGCGTTCCAGGCGCGCGTGGACGCGGACCGTCCGGCCAGGGACAACGGATGGGACCACTTCATCGACGTCTGCTTGCGGCAGATGTTGGCCCGCGATCCCCACCCGTACAACGCGCCCGACGTTCAGGCGCGGTTCGCAGCGGGCACGGTGCCGTTCGGGGTGCACCTGCTCAACCGACTACTCTGATGTCTACAAGATCTCGGGCAGCCCGAGGACGCGCAGCGCGGGCGGCCCCCAGTGGGGTCGGCGGGGCAGCCGGGGTATGCGGCGCCGGGTGCGTTTCCGATGCCGCCGCCCCCAGGCCTCGGGCCCATGCCCATCCCGCCCTTTGGGGCTCACCACCACCACCAACTCCATCTCCATCACCTACTTCATCACCCCGTCGGGTTCCCCATGATGCAGCATCAATTCCCACACCAACACGTACACCCGGCGGCTGTGCCACAGCCCCCCGTCCATCTTCACCATCACCACCAACTAGCGGCTGTGCCACAGCACCCCGTCCACCTACACCATCACCATCACCATCACCGTCCGCACCAGCATGTGGAGTACCCGCATCCCCTGCCCCAGCAGCACCCACGACCGCCTCAGCACACAATGCAGGTGCCGGAACCGGTACCGGTGCCTGAGCCGGGGCGGAGCGCCCAGCAGCAGGGGGTGTCGCAAGGGACTGTGCCACAGCACCCCGTCCACTTTCACCATCACCGTCACCATCACCTTCCGCACCAGCAAGTGGAGTACCCGCATCCCCTGCCCCAGCAGCACTCACGGCCGCCTCAGCACGCAATGCCGGTGCCGGAACCGGTACCGGTGCCTGAGCCGGGGCGGAGCGCCCAGCAGCAGGGGGTGTCGCAAGGGGCTGTGCCACAGCACCCCGTCCACCTTCACCATCACCATCACCATCACCGTCCGCACCAGCATGTGGAGTACCCTCAATTCCTGCCCCAGCAGCACTCACGGCCGCCTCAGCACGCAATGCCGGTGCCGGTACCGGTACCGGCGCCTGAGCCGGGGCGGGGCGCCCAGCAGCAGGGGGTGTCGCAAGGGGAGGCACGTGGCGTGCCCCCGGGCGAGGCGAGGAGAATGGGGGCGCCTGCGGCTGCGCCACCACTGGCGGTGCCCCAGCCGGGGTTTCCCGCGGCGGGGTCACCACCGCAGACGGTCCAGATGCCGGACCCAGCCGTGCCGCGCGAAGCCCCGCCCGTGGTGCCGACGGACCCTGAGCCGGTGGTGCCGGGTGGTGGTCCGCCCCCGACGCGTGGGATGCAGGGCGCGGCCCCCATGGGGAGCCCTACGGCGGGGGAACGAGCGGGGGATGCGGCGCAGGAGGCGGCAGTGGCTGGCCCGCGAGACATCAGCGAGCTGCTCGTGCAGGCCTTGGAGGCGTACCGACGGACAGCCGCGGGGAGTGGTGGAGCCGCGCCGGAAGGGGCTGACGCCGGCGAGCTGATAGCGCAGGCGCTCGCGGCTGTCGCCCCGAGGACGGAAGGGGCCAAGGAGACGCCGACGGAGGCGGTTTCTTCGGGGGGACAGGACGCGGGGCGGGGTGTGCCGAAGGCGCAAACGCCGAAGGAGGGCGGCGGGGTTGTGGAGCCCAGTGGGAAACGTGCCAAGGGGGAAGGAGTAGAGGACTGGATGTGGGAGTGGCGGGAGTGGCGCCAGGTGGCACCCGGTGAGCCGTGTCCGGCGGGGCTGGCGTACAGCATGGATCTCCATGCGGGCACTAGCTGGGCCCGGCTGCCCGCCAACCTGCGGGCACGGCTGGACGCGGCGGAGGCGGCAAGGGGCGGAGGCGCTGACGAGCGGCCTCTGGCGCCCTTCCCGCCGCGGCCGGACACGCCGCCGGCGGTGGTCGCGGCTGGAGAAGGGGCGGAGGGAGAGCAGGAGGCGGAGGGCGAGGGGGACGAGGAGGCATACGGGCCCGGCGAGTCGGCGCTGGCCCTCATGTTTGAGAACGACACCGGGCCCGACGTCTACGCCGGCATGGACGAGGACCCGGCCAACGAGCCGCTGCGGCCCATGCCCACTGCGGTGCCGCCCCCTCCCCTGGGGAGCTGTGAGCGGCGGCACTGCAGGTACCATGCGGCCGAGGGTGCCCACAGGCACCGCCTCATGGGCACGGGGCAGCGGGAGGCAGGGATGCTGGCGAGCGCCCTCGAGCGCTATGAGCTCCAGCGCCCAGGGCAGGTCGCCCGGGAGATGGCCCTGGCAGCAGCGTCCCCGGACAACGGCCAGGTCCGCTGTGTCCAACTGGGGGACGCGGCGGTCCTGGGTCACCACCCCGGTGATGTCCGGGCGGCCGAGCCCGAGGAAAGCCTCCCCCTGTCGGTGCGCCTGTCCGTGGGGCGCCTGCTGGACGAGGCAGGGCTGGAGGATGTGCGGCGGGACGAAGGCCTGTACGTGGCCTTGTGGCGAGGTGGGGCTGACGCTTGGCGTCGCGAGCAGGCCGTGCGGCCCCTCACACCCCAGGCGCTGGGGTCCCATGCGCTCCTGGTGGCGGTGCACCGTGAGGGTGCAGACGTCGTGTTCGGCGCGGACCGCCTGCTGCTGACCGGGGATGGGGCGGTCCTCGTCCCCACCTCCAGCAGCTACCGCCTTGAGAGACGCGGCGGTGACCTCAAGCTGCTGGTGGTGGTGGGCACGCGCCTCGACGAGAGCGCCGCCCCCCAGGGGTCCGAACACGCGGTCCCGGTGGTGGGTGATGAGGAGGCAGGCCGTGGCGGTGACGAGGTGGGGCAAGAGCAACCCACGGGGGAGGAGCAGCAGCAGGATCAGCCGGAGGTGGCCGGGGAGGAGGTGGACGTGCAGGCCATTGTGGCGGCGGCCCTGGCGAAGTTCACGGATGCTGCGGGCCCGCCGCCGACGACGGAGGCACTGGAGGAGGAGGACCAACGCAGGAGGAGTGAGGAGGCACAAGTCGCCATGGAGCGGGACGAGGAGCCGGAGTTCAAGGGTGAAGAGGCACAGGGCGCCGGGGGGCAGGACGAGGGGCTGGTGATCGTGGGGGCGAAGGAGGCGCGTGAGGTGGGTCCACGGGAGCTGGGAGTGGCGGACAAGGCTGGGCCGAAGACGGGGGAGGTGGAAACCTGCAGGCACTGGGCCAAGGGGTGGTGCATGCGGGCAGATGCCTGCCGGTTCGCCCACCCCCAGTCGCCGGTGCCGCGGGGAGTACCCTGGGAATTACTCCTGATCCTCCAGGCCATGGCCCGTGTGGGGGCCCTCAGCCTGGACCGCAGCCAGGACCACGGCCGGGGCCACGGAACGTTGCTGCAGGAAGCGTTGGTAAAGGCGCAAGGGGGAGGGCTCCCAGCGGTGGGGTATGCGGTGGAGAGTGGGGGCCTGACCGAGTGGGCGGTGGCGTTGCCATGTGGCATGGCGGCCCTGCTCACTCCGTTCCCGGTGGTCCCGTGGAGGGACGTGGTCGCCGTCCAGGAAGCCAACCTGGGGTGGGTGTGCACGTGGCACACACACCCCGCCAGCATGGACCCTCGCGAGTGGCAGGCTAAGGCGGTCGTGACGTACCTGTCCTGGTCGTTGCCGGCAGCGCCGGATGCGTGGGCGCAGTGGTGGGACAGGGCGCTCAGCTGGGCGAGGGATGGCAGTGCTGTGGCGGCCTGCCCTGACCTCCCGCGCGAGCCCGTCTCAGTCCAGCCGTGGACTGTCTCCCTGCATCTCCCCACGGTGGCGGCTCGTCTTGCGGCCACAGACCCGGAGGTCTCGCTGCTGGGAGACCGAGAGGGGCTAGGGCTTCGCCTGGGCCAGGGGCTGGAAGTTCGCACTGCCCGCCTCCCCAGCCCTGTGGACGGGGACATCCTGGAGGGACTCCAGTTCACGCGGGCTGGCGGGGCTGATGTGTGGACCGCTGTCCATCGCCAGCTCCCAGGCGCGTGGCCCCAGGTGTACCGGCCCCCTGGTCACGAGCGTCTGGTGGGAGTGGAATGGCGCGTGTGGGCCGCCAACAGCCCGTGCCCACCGGTGGTGGTCCTGCCCAGGAGAACCAACCACCCTAGCTGGGAGACCGTGGCGGTCTTGTGGGGATGGGTGGCGGTCCGTGGGGCCGATGGCCACGTCTTCACTGCCCCACGGGGCACGGTGATCGAGACCGACGGGGGGACGGCGTTGCAGCTCACGGCAGAGCCCCTGACCACGCATGCTGTGGTGGCCGTCCTCCAGTGGGGTGCAAACAAGCCACAGCCCTGGCGCGATCAGGTCGCTAGGGCTGTCTGGCGGGACCTGCCGGTCCTTAAGGCCGCCGTCTGGTCAGGAGGAGCAGGGCGGCATCTCCCGGGCGCACTCCCATGGCTGCAGGGCTGCGGAGACGCCTCTCCCCCACCGGCTGAGCTGCGGGGCGCCTTGGAGCACCTGTACTCCAAGCCCAGGCACCAGTTCCTGGTGGCCGCGGACCATGGGGTGGAGCTCAGCGAAGACGTGGTCCCGCTGGCAGCCGACGTGGTGCAGTGCCTGGCCCCCCACGCCATGATGCTCCCGAGGGAGGGGTGGCAAGGCCAGCGGCACGACCAAACCCCGGCTGCCCTCCTCATTGCGAGGTACGTCGAGCTGGGGGACTCAGAGGCGGTGTACCTCGACCGGTTGGAGACACCGAGCATGCGGCACTGGACGGCCCACCACCTCGTGGCCCATGACATGCGGTTGGCCGTGGACCCGCTGGGCCGGCCTGTGGTGTCGGGGGCCCCGCCCTAGTGGCCGCACACGTGGGACATGGCGGTCCGGACGATGCGCATGGCACCCAGGGGCCAGAGGGCGGGATGGCCGGGTGCAGAGCATCTGCTTGCGGAGGCCCGGGCGGCACAGGTGCAGCAGCCGGCCGGCAACACCAAGGACTGTGGCGTGTGCGCCCTCATGTCCGCCGTCGGTACCCTCCTCAGGGTGCCGAGGCCGGGCAACCTCTTGTCCGCGCTGGACAGGCGGTGGGTGGCGGCGGTGGTCCTCAACAGGGACATGGGGCCCATCGCGCGTCTGCCGTCCCTGGGGGAGCTGCCTGCAGCGGTGTTGGATGCCCTGCCGGCGCCCCGCACGCCCTTGGACGTGGCGGACGTCCCGCACAACGTGGGGCTGCCCGGGGCGCGCCTGCAACACGCCCTGCTGTGTATGGCGGCGGCGGCGGACGGGGGGATCTCCATGCTGGCGACGGTGTCCCTGCAGCACGTGCAGGACGCGATGCAGCAGCAGCGGATGCATGCCCCCCAGCCGTGGGAAGAAAGCGCCAGGCGGTGGCTGAGGGTGGAGAGCGTGCCTTCCACCCATACGGTGGGCATGGCGGACATGGGGCGGCTGGTGGTGTTGGAAGGGGCGGAGTATTGGGCCTGTGTTCGGGTGGAAACAGGGGGACTGGAGTGGGTCGTAGTCACCGCGTGCCGGCTCAGGAGGCAGCAGTCCAGGGGCCCGGCCTTCTACCGGGTGTTCCGGGGGTGCCTCAGTGAGCCGGGGCCGGTGCGCAGGGCGCACAGGTGCACGGCCGAGGACATCCCGCCGGCGCCGGCGGTCTTCGTGGAGGTCACGCGGCCGCCGGTGATCCAGGGGCAGGACGTCTGGCCCATGGCCCCGAGCAACATGTGGCAGGCTGAGCATGCAGCTGGCATGTGCAGGGCGCTGCAGGGTCACGCGGCGGCCCTCCCCAGGGCCCCGGCGGCGCAGTCCTCCAGCAACAGGCCGGCAGCCTCGCTGGCACTGCTGCATAGCGTGTCGCGGGCGTGGTGCTGGGTTGTGGCGGCGTTGGAGCCCCACTCCTCGGCGCTGCGCCTGTACGATCGCGGAGAGGGCACGGTGCTCACGGTCCGCCCCGCCGACCTGGAGGCCCTGCACCTTAGTGCACTGAGTGGCGACGGGGGCGAAGCGCTGTACCTCCAAGGGACCGTGGCAGGCGCGGCCGCGACACGCTTCCGCCGGCAGAGCGGAGGAGATGCCCTCCGCCTGGTCATGGCGGAGAACATGGGGCCGTGGCTCCGGGCATTCTCCACGTCCAGGTGGAAGGTCGAGGGCGACCGGGAGAAGTTCGCCGACGCGTGGCGCCGCTGGGTGGAGGAGCAGCTTCCTGCGGGGGGAATGCTGCACCTGCCGCAGCCACCAAGCGTGCCACCAGTACGGCCTGCGGCACCCCTGGCCGCGGCGGCGAGGCAGGCCCCGAAAGCGGCGCCCAAGCCGCCGCCCAAGAGGGGCCAGCCGCCTCAGTATGGCGGCTATGCCAACATTCGGTACGTGCTGCAACACTTCGGTGGTGACTTGGCCACGGAGCAGCGTGGGACAAAGACGATCAACGTCTGCCCCTGGTCTCGGCTGGATGGGGCTGGTCACTGCACATGGAAAGCTGGCACGCACTGCCGGCCTACCCACCTCCACCACAAGGACCTGCTGGACCACATCCAGCGGGACCATGCGACTGATCCGGCGCAACGGGACCAGGCGCTGGCCATGCTGGCTGGCGTCATGCCAGGGGGCCAGGCGGGGCCTTTCGCGTCGGCCCAGGCGGGGTCCAGAGCGCTCACGCTGCCCACGGCCGCCTGCCCTGCGGCGGAGCGCGGGGCGTCGCCGTCGGCAGCACGATCTGGAGCCATTGGGTCTGCAGCACGGCGTGGGGCAGTGACTTCTACGACGAGTACGGCGGCAAGTACATCCGGCGGACAGGCAGAGGGGGAGCCCGCCGCATCTGCCGGGTCTCAGTAGGCGACGACCGCCTCGGGCGGAGGCCCACGGGGACAGGGGCCACCTCGCCCGCCGCCCGCGCCGGGTGCGGGTGGTCCCCCTGAACCTGCTGGTGGCCCCCCTCCGTCCGTCCGTCCGGCGGGGGGCTCCGATCCACACGTGCAGCCATGAAGGGGCCCCGCCTCCGACACCCGAGCGGCGGTGTCGTGGAACGTCCAGGGCTCGATGCGGGGGGACGGCGTACCAGTGGCCCCAGGTATGCTCGACAGTGAAGCGGTGGCGGCGGGCATCATGAAGGCCGAGGGTGCCACCCTGGGCCTATTCCAGGAGACCGGCCTGCAGGACCCTCAAGGTGTGGTGCACTCGGAGAACCAATGGCGTCACCACGGGTATCATGCGTACCTAGGGGTGGATGCCCAGGCGGCGTCGGCGGCAGCGGTGCGCGGCGGGCTCTTGATTGCCCTTCGGGCGGACGTGTTCGCCGCGGAGGAAGTTCGAGATATCGTGGACATCGTGCCGGGCAAGGCCATGGCCCTCGATGTGGTGACCGCAGGTGGAACCCTCACGGTCATCAACGTCCACGGCCCGGGTAGCGGCGGCGACTCCTGGGCGTCTAAGGCGTCCTTCTGGGCTGACGTGGCCATGTACGCGGCGGCCAAGAGCGCGGGTGGCACCAGGGCCGTGCTCCTCGGAGGGGACTTCAACGTGTGGCTGGAGTCCCCGTGGCACCCCACCACGAGGAGGTTCCAAGCCCTGTGGGAACAGTGTGGTTTCCACAGGGCAGGCCCGGAACGGGATGAGGACAGGAGGCCCACGAGGGCAGGGCACCGACTGGACTCCTTCCTTCTAAACTCGCCTCTGGTACCATGGGCAGCGCGTGAGCGCCCACACTTGGCGCCGGGGCGGTCTCCTGCGTCACTGGGGTCGGATTATGGCCCTGTGGTCCTGGACCTCCCGCTAGCGGTGGCCGGCAAAGAGAGGGTCACCTACTCGCACGCCCAAGGCAGGCTGCATGCCATACGCCCGGACTCCCCGGGGGTTCGTGAGGCGGCAGCGGCAGTACTGCAGACGGCATGCGGGGATCGGCGGCTACAGGCGTGGCTCTCGTCGGACCAGGACACTGCCACCATGGGCACGTCGGAAGTGCAAGCGGTCTTTGACCTGCTCTACGCCTTCCGTGATGACGTGTACAGGGTCACGGGAGTGCGCATGCCTTCAGGCGTGGACCCGCAGTACCCGTACGGGCAGGCGGAAACGGAGGCGTCGTTAGACCAGGTCCTCTCGGATCAGCAGGCTCTGGCCTGGCGCGCCCATCAGCTGTGGCAACGGGACGCGGCGGCGGCCGGACTCCACTCCCACGAAGCGACCGCCCTGCTACAGCACCTCCGGCGAGTGGACCCCGACCTGTCCCCCGCCTCGGTAGAGGACCTACGTGCCGCGTTGGACCAACAGCTCCACCAGCTAGAGACACGCGTAGAGGAGCTGCGGGATGTCCTCAGGAGCAACAGGCGCCGGTCCATCAAGGACTACCGGCGGGGCAGGGTACCGGATCTGCAGCTCCGATGGACGGCGATACGGGGGGCCATCAATGTGGTGAACTATGCCCCGTCAGGCCTATGGTCCGTACGCGTCCGCGAGTCGGAGAAGGTGCTCTTGGAGGCCTCGGACGTCATTGGCGAGGTCCAGAGGTATTGGGAGGCGCTGTACGCCAAGCGGCCAGTGAACCTGCCGGCCTTCGAGCGGCTGGTCCGGGCCCACATTCCCAAAGGGGTGCCGGAGGAATGGAGGTCGGTACAGGACTACACCATGCAGGACCTTAAAGACGCCGTGAGGCAGGCCGTGGCGGACGACAAAGCTCTGGGGTCCAACCGGGTCACGGCTCCTCTCATAGCAGAGCTGCCTCAACCGGTGCAGGGGCTCCTGGTGCATGCGTACAGGGCAATCCTACGGGGTGCGGACGTCCCGGAGTCATGGCACGAGGCCATTATCTGGCTGATGCCCAAGGGCACAGCCACGGGCAACCTGGACGAGTACAGGCTGATAGCGCTGGGGCAGCAAGACATGCGAATGCTCATGAGTCCCCTCATGCGGAGGTTCACAGCTGTTCTGGCACGCAAGGGACTGGCCGCGGACTGGCAGTTCGGAGCCATGCCGGGCTCTACGGCGGCCGCCCCGGTGTTCCTGGCCCAGCGCAGGCTGCAGCGTGGACTGGAGGAAAACCACGTCCTGGCCTTCGATGTGTCAAAAGCTTTTGACACAACGCCGCACGGAGCGCTGGCGCTCCTCCTGCGCCACATGGGTGTCCCGGAGGAGGTCATCAGGCTCTTCCACACCCTCAGCTGCGGGTCTCTGGTGCGCATCGTCACCGCGCACGGCCCGACGCCGAGCATTCGGCTCCACAGGGGCCTGCGGCAAGGGAGTGCGGAGAGCGCTGTGCTCTACCTCCTCCTTTTGGAGCCTCTCCTGCGGAGCCTCGCCTGCAAGGCGCGGGGAGATGCTCGCCATGTGGTGCCACCCCTGGTACAGGCGTACTGTGATGACCTCCTGTTGATAGCGCACTCCCTGCCGCAATTCCTGGAGTATGCGGCGGCGATAGCGCGGTATCTCACTGACATGGGCATGTCCCTCAACGTGGGCAAATGTGCCTATGCCAATACTGCTCGCATCCATTCGTTTATGGTATACCTGAACCCAGGGAACACGGCGGCCCCATGGGTATGCTTACGTGCCAAGGGCACGGTACCATACTTGGGCCTGCGCCTCGATCCCAGGGGGATGGCGACCATGAAGGCGAAACATGTACTCCGGTGTGAACCTCTGCTGGGCTGGTGCAAGAACACGTTAGGGCCGGCGTCGGTGCCTCATGAGGTGATGGCGGCTGTGGTTGGAGGCATCGTGCGGTACGCGGCGCCCTACCTGTCCGACACGGCGGAGGCCGTGATCAAAGTGAATACTGCCATCAAGGCTGCGGCCCTGCAATTCGAGAAGCTGCCCAAGGACCTGTCCAACGTGGCAGTGCGGTCGGGTCATGGGCTACGGTTGGCGGATGTCCAGGTTATATGCCGCGACTCCGTCGTGGCGACCATGGCTCAGCTCACCCACCACAGGTCGACGACAGTCCGAGATGAGCTGCGGGCCATGCTCAGAGACATGCACGTGCAGTACGGAGTATGCGGGCAGTCCATGGTGCCCTCTGCGTCATTCGCCACACACGCTGGCAATACGTGGGTGGACAGGGTGCTCAGGGCGATGGGGACGTTGCGCGTAGGACTTCTCATGCCATCCTCGGTGTACTCATGTGTGCACGCCCATCTTCCGCAAGTGCAGTGGGCGGGGCGGAAGTGGGTGTCCCAATCCTATACCCTCAAGGGTAGGGACATCTGCATTCTCTCGGGGCCCCGCACAGATGCGACAGTACAGTCCCTGACTGATCCCGCAAATGACCTCCTGCATGCGCGCCTCCCCTGTCCTGCGCCTGGGCACTGGGCGGTCCAGCTTCAGGAGTGCCATGAGGACCACCTGCACCTTCCGCACGCGGGAGTAGGGCCCCACCAGCTGGACCACGTGTGGCTCACGGGGCTCCGCGACGTCTTCCGGCCGCAGCTGCCCGGTCCGTTGACTCACCGGCTAATACACCCGGTGCGCCGAAAGAAGGCCAGCAAACGCAATAGACAGTCTGCTGCGGGGGACGTGTATGTGGTGGGCGGATACAGGGAGGAAGGATGGGACCCAGCCAACCCGGGGCTGTCCATGCCGTTCGTCCCGCTAGCCGCCCTCCTGTTTCTTTTGGGGGACGTCTTTGAGGGCTACCAACAGCAAGACGATCCGGCGTCCGTCCCCCTGCTCACTCCACACGCCGGTGGCGTCATAAGCCCGCCACCACTGTGGGTTGTGCACGGGCGGCCAGCGTTTTCCAGGGCGTGCGCGGCGGTGCACAGGTGTTGCGAGTGGGCAATTGTCCTTCTGCTGCCAGCAGGCCCAATCCCGGATCCGGATGAGTACTCGGTCCCGGAAGTGGTCCGGATGTCCAACGTGCCGCACGATCCGCACGTCGCCGTCACGTCGTTGCGTGATGGCGGCGCAGTGGAACAGGGGTCTGTGGTGGTATACCAGCCTTCCTGCTCCGCAACAGTTTGGGGAGCGGAGTATACCACCGCCCTGGACGCCATAAAGTCAGTCTGCGGATGTGACCTGGCCTGGAGACCACACGCGGTATATCGACCGAGGGTGGTCCTGTCCCCGGAGCTCACGGCCTCCAGTGCGGCATCCCTGGGAAAGGTGGTGCAGAGCCCCCACTCCGACGTGGCGTGGCTGGAGCCCCACCGGTACTGCTGGGTGCCGGTGGCGACTAAAGTCACATCGTCTGACGCGTCGCCCCAGGGAGACGACGCCACAAACGTGGCGGTGGCCAGCCACGGAATCCCCACGTGGACGGGTGCCATCTACGGCGAGGTCCCGGAGGCAGAGATCATTGGCGCGGCGGCGTACTTGTTGCACACGCCCCCGTCAGCGTGCACGGTACACGTGGTGGATGCGTCCGTCATAGGAGCGCATCTCCGCAGAGCGCAGGAGGCCCCGTACCGTGGCATCAAGGGGCCGACATCACATCTGGTCAATCAGCACGCACTGAGCTGGATAGTGGAGGGGCTGCGGCGGCTGCCGCGCCGAGTTGGGGGGCCGCACCACTGGGTGGTGAGGCAGAGCTCGCACTTGGCGGCGGTCCCGCTCGAGGCACCGGACTCTGCCGCGGCCCGTGCAATGGCCCCGCCTGTCCATCTCGTCCTGCCAAAGGAGCACGCCATCCTCTTGGTACCGGGGGATAATGGTGAGCTCGAGCCGCGTGTGCCATCCATGCAAGCCCTTCAGCAAGTCCGGGAGATGGAGTGGCGTTCGCTAGCGGCACGCACCAGGGCGCACACGCCACTGGCTGGCGCCTGCGAGGCGGTGCCCCTGGGAGCTGTGCACCACGGCCCAACACACAGGAATATGCTACGGGCACGTGACGGTCGCTTGTCCACAATGCAGGTCATGCGACGGTGGAGACAAAAGCTCACGCGTATGGCAATACCAGCCCCCCCCTGTATCTTCTGTGGGGGGCCGGAGGAGGACATTGGCCACATGCGCCTACTGTGTGCGCGGGACGAGGAGGTGGCTGGGCTCCTGTGCAGGCGTGTGGAGGAGTTCACGGCGGAGCTACCCCTGACAGACAGGGCGGTGGAGTTCGTGGCGTGGAGGGAGCACGGCTGCAGGTGGACTGAATCCCTGATGGCGGGTGTCGTCCCCGGGGACCTGAAGCGGCTGTTCGCTGCGGTGCGAGCGGCGTCGTCCCGGGGCCCTGCCAAGGCCCGGCTCTTTGTGGAGGACATGGTCCAGATTGGGGAAGATGTGTATGCCCGCAGGAACCATCGGCTCACCCAGATCATGCAGCTGCCGATGCAAGATCGAAGGAGGGCGGTATACGCGATCCTGCGAGGTGACACACCCTTCTGCCCGCCGGCAGGGAGGATCCTGCAGCGTCCGCCGTGGAACCCGTTTGCCGGCCTCCCCGGCGACCTGCGGGCAACCTTTCAGAGGGCACCGCTGCACGCACTGCTGGTGTCGCGGTCGTGCATCGAACATGAAGAGGCCCTGTCCATGTTCCCTCACTGGATGGCGGCGGTGGCGCAGGCCTTCGACCTGTGGATCGGTTCCTGGGTGGCGCGGGACATCACGACATTCAGGGAGTGGTCCCGCGTGGTGTCGGCGCAATCGTGGGCCCAGGTGCGTGGTACCAAGGTGAGAAGCCCTGACAGCGAGAGTGGTCCCTGGCTTCAGGTGTACGCCAACCATCCAGCTGTGGGGAACGTCATGGGCTGGCCTCGCGAGGTGCTGCTGGTCCTTCAGCAACCTCTGTGCAGTCTCCCAATCCTGGCGGTGGCGGTCGTACTTGACGTGGGTACGTTGTGGCTGTATGACCGGCAACTGCGACGAGTCATACCAGCGGTCACGGAACAGCGGTCCATGGCAGTGTTAGTGGGCTCCAAGCAGCTGGCACGGGTACAGGGCAACGACGCGCAGGGCCACGTCACGGAGGCCATGTTCTCTCTGCCAGAGGGGGACGACCACGTGGCTGCCGATGCCCGTCACACCCTTGGCACCCTGGGCCTCGAGGCGGTCATTGAGGCTCGGGCGGGAGGACAACGCTTGGTTCTGGCTTCCGCCAGGGGCCCGGAGCAGGACGGGGTTGCTGTCATCGGGGAGGTCTTACGGGACTACGGTTGGGAGCTCCTGGCGCATGGCACACAGAGCCCCAAAGTGGCGTGGTGGCCCCGGCTGCTTGAGAGCCTGCCGGTGATGCCCGACGGGCGACCGATACTCTGCCCGGTGTCCATGTGGGATGAAGCGAGGCGCAGCCTCCTCAGTTGTGCCACCACACGCACGCTGGCGGGTGCTTTGCTCGGACTCCAGGACGCGTGCTGCGATGTATGGCAGGACCTGTGGTCGCAGTGTTGTGATGGTAGCTGTGTTCCGTCGCGGTCTGTGCTTCCGCAGCGATGCCACGGGTGCGGGGAAACGGTGTCAATTTGGGTTCATCAGTGTGCCTCCGTCCCGCTGTGTGGGACATGTAAGGAGCGTGCCGATAGGGGATGGCCTAAGGCGAGGTGGGCACTGCGGCACTCTGGACAGATGTCCTCTAGTGCCTGGAAGACTATCCAGGGTGGCCTGAAGAGCGTCCGAGTGGAAGAGGTACGGTGCCCTGGGGCGCCGTCTGCGGCCCTGCCCCTGATGCTGTGGTGGGCGGCTCTGGAGGGCGACTCACGGATTCTCTGGTTGTGGCATCGCGGAGGAAATGTTGACGGCGTGGTGGGGGCCGGGGGTTCAGATTGATGGGGTTGGGAATTGTGGGTGCACCAGCTACCATCCCTACGCTGGACGCAGCGGAGGGGGTAGCGCCTGAGAAGCAGTGCCTTCACGGCCTGATTGTGCGGTACTGGCAGACGGCGTATGACGGCCAACGCGATGTGACAGGTCGTGCCGGCCTGATGGTGAGCCGTACTGCCCCCGTGCATGAGGGTCGGACAGGGATGCTTCACCCGCCTACCCCGGGTCGCCGCATACAACAGTGAGGTGTCATGGGTCGTCCCGACTAGGGTAATAAGGCCCAAACCACTGTAGGGTATTCCCATGGCACCGGGGTCTCTACTGGCGGCCCGGCTACGGCAGTATTGGGAGTGGTTGCTCGGGATACACCGGGGGTGCACGGAGTTGTCTGGGGGTTACGGCGTTGCGGCGCCCCCTGGGAGTGTTGCACGGGGTTGCGGGGACAGCCTGCAGGCCCCGGGAGCGGCGACGAGGCGAAGATGTGTGAGTAGAAGGATATGACAGTGGGGTCGTCAGGGGGACAGTATGGCGGGCGTCGTGGAGACGGCGTGGCAGTCTGGGAGGAGCACTCACGGGGGGCACGCGGAGTTCCAGGTGACGGCGTACTGGAGTCTTGGGGGTAAACGCGGCGGTACTGGGATCCGTACGGTGGGGGTACGCGGCGGTACAGGGGAACCGTACAGTGGGGCAGCAGCAGGGAAGTTCCAGATGACGGTGTACTGGCGTCGTGGGGGTATGCGCGGCTGTACTGGGGACCGTATGGTGAGGGTACGCGGCGGTACTGGAGGGCCGTACTGTGGGGGCGCTACGGGGTTGCATGGCGGTACTGGGGTGTCCCCCCGACCCCTCTAACAACTCAGGGGGAGCGCGGGGGCATCCCTTGGCCCCGTTAACAAACTAGAGGGACCGTGCCTGCGGGCATGTACATAGTCTAACCTCTGACCATGGCCTTGTGGTTGCGGTGGTGCGTGTCGTGGCGGCTCGCAAGTGGCGTCGGCGTGGCAACAGCGGTACTGCGTGGCGTCGTAGCGAAGAGTATGCGGTCGCCTCACCACTGTAACGGCTTACCCCTGGGGGGCGCCAGTCCGGTCGGCTAGAGGCGAGGAGGGCAGAGGAGCGGCATGCTGAGTGGTCCGGGGGGTGACACGCGGGCCAATGCTATAAGTAGGCTCGCCACGTCGTCGGTGGGGGCCGAACCTGCGGCCTGGCCGCTGCTGTGGCGGAAGAGGCGCAACCACGGGAGCTGGCCAATCAGTGCAGGTAAGGGTCAAGGGTAGGCGCAAGGGCAATGTATGTGGGCCAAATGAGGTGCACCTGGTTACCACAGCCCGGAGCGAGCCTCTGGTGGGTACCCCTACAGGGGGTCGATAACCAAGCTACGGCACCCACCAGCCCGAATCCCAGCCAGCGACATTCACGGGTTGCGCCACTCCCGTCGCGTAGCGGCCGGCGTCCCCCCCTGTAGACCCTCAAGATATATTATATGTGGGCAAGTGGATGCCTCGAAGCTGATTGGGTGCGTTCTCTGACATGGAGTGCCGGCATGGTATATATCTGGGGTGTGGGAGCAGCTCAGGGCCACGGGGACGTGGAATTGGTACCGTGTTTCTGTACTATACTAGGGGGATGGTGCGGTGGGTCGGCGGCGTACATTGTGGAGACATGGGGGCGATGAAAGCTGAGGGCCAGGCTAGGCTAGAGCCTCCCAGAAATCCTGGCTATGCACATACGGGCTATTGCGTGCTGGCAGAGGGATACGTGGAGTCAGGGGTGGTGGGCAATTTCGAGTACGCAGACGGCAATGGATTCCATGGGGTCGTGGGTGATGGATTTCTCCACGGTGGCGGGGGTACGCGAACGACGGAGGGTCAGCTCTCGCTTCGCCGCATGCGTGCTGCTTTGTTCCTTGGTTGCCGCTTTGCGACGGACAGAGAAGCCCTTGCTTTCTACTTGTTGCGATGCTGCTGCGTTGCTTTGCCTTGCCCCCTTACCCCCGGCGAACAAACGGGCCAGCGCCCGTCGCCGTTGCTAATGCTAACGCTATGCAGTTGCCACTGCCCCCAAAGCCTGGTTGACCGGTATCCCCGGTCCTCTGGGTCCTCCGTCATGCTGTGGGCCACCTCGCGCAGCCCTGGGACCCACGGGATCGAGCGAGGCAGGAACCACCTGTCGGCGCGAGATGCCCGGTAACTCCAGTAGACGGCATGATAAGTGGTTATGACTATGACTATGACTATATATATATATATATATATATATATATATATATATATATATATATATATATATATATATATATATATATATATATTACTACACCCCTCTGCCCTTAAATTTAGCTAACAAGCAAGCAAGCAACAAACAACAACACGTCTCCGTGCCGTTTTGGCCATTGCTCCGTCCCAACGCTTCGGATCTTGTCCCTGTGTAGCCATCTTGGAGCCTAGGTGGTGCCCTTGCCAAATCCAAGTTTTGAGCCAAAAACTCACCGGTGGCGGCCCGGGGCGGTGGCGCCAAGTCGGGAGGTGCCCTCCCAAACCTGCGCAATTTTTGGCCAAAACAGCCCTAGTAAGGGTTCAAAACAGCCAAACGAAGGCAAACGGCTGCTACACTGCACGTGCGGCTTGACTTTCTCGTGACCAAGGGACCTTTGGTGCCATCTAACTCCACGATATGTCCGAGAAACGGCCCAAACAGGCGCCAAAAAGCCCCAAAAACTGCGCGATGTGCACCAGCACCCCGAAACCAAGAAAGGGCTGTATCTTGGGCTACGTGGCTCAAAAACGAAATCGGAGGGCACCTAGTCCACCCGCAACCCCCCACTTTTTGTGGTTTCCAAGCCTCATAATCGCCCAACGAGACACGTAGACCCCCGTACCAGTGGTCACTTGGTGCAGCCGGAGGGCCGGCCAGCCCACGCACAGTGGGGGCCAACGGTGGGTCCACCAGGGTCCCCAAGGCCAAAAAAATGATGCTTTCCAACGTTGTTCCTAGACCACTTGGGATGCTCAAACAAGTGACTTTAGGCCGTTTTGAGCCTGTCATGGAAAATCCCAAAATGCCTTGAAAATGGGCCATTTTGGGACCAACAATGGGTCAAAAATGGGTCAAAAACGCGTTTTTCGAAAAGTGATCCTTGGGCATTTGGGATGCTCAAACAAGTGGTTTTACCCGGTTTGGAGGTCGTTTTGACCGAGTTTAGCCCCTTCCACCACATGTATGCACCACTTTGTGCCCTTCGCACGTACCTTAGAGCCGTGTGGTGGAGCCACCTAGAGTTGGGAGAGGGGTGTAGATTGGAGGATATATATATATATATATATATATATATATATATATATATATATATAAGTGTATATATACTTTCTCTTTCTTTCTCGACGTGGGGACGTTGTGGCTGTATGACCGGCAGCTGCGACGAGCCATTCCAGCGGTCACGGAGCGGCGGTCCATGGACGTGTTGGTGGGCTCCAAGCAACTGGCACGGGTACAGGGCGACGACACGCAGAGCCACGTCACGGAAGCCATGTTCTCTCTGTCAGAGGGGGACGACCACGTGGCTGCCGATGCCAGTCACACCCTTGATACCCTAGGCCTCGCGGCGGTCGTTGAGGCTCGGGCGGGAGGACAACGCTTGGTTCTCGCGTCCGCCAGGGGCCCGGCGCAGGACGGGGGTGATGTCATCGAGGGGATCGTGCGGGACCATGGTTGGGAGCTCCTGACGCATGGCACACGCAGCCCCAAAGTTGCGCCGTGGCCCCGGCTGGCTGCTTGAGAGCCTACCGGTGATGCCCGGCGGGCCGCCGATACTCCGCCCGGTGTCCATGTGGGATGAAGCGAGGCGCACCCTGCTCAGTTGTGCCACAGCACGCGCACTGGCAGGTGGTTTGCTCGGTCTCCAGGAAGCGTTTGTTATGTGTGGCAGGACCTGTGGTCGCAGTGTTGTGATGGTAGCTGCGTTCCGTCGCGGTCTGTGCTTCCAAAGCGATGCCACGGGTGCAGAGAGACGGCGTCGGTTTGGGTTCATCAATGTGCCTCCGTCCCAGTATGCGGGACATGTCGGGAGCATGCCGGTAGGGGGTGGCCTAAGGCGAGGTGGGCACTGCGGCACTCTGGACAGATGTCCTCTAGTGCCTGGAAGGCAATCCAGGGTGACCCAAGGAGCGTCCGGGTGGAAGGGGTGCGATGCCCCGATGCGCCGACGGCAGCCGTGCCCCTGCTACTGTGGTGGGCGGCTCTGGAGGGCGACTCGCGGGTTCTTTGGTTGTGGCATCACGGAGGAAATGGTGACGGCGCGGTGGGGGCCGGGGGTAATGCAGATTGACAGGGTATGGGAAATGTGGGTGCGCTTGCCACCGTCCCTATGCTAGACGCACCGGAGGGGGTGGCACGTGAGAAGCAGTGCCTTCATGGCTTGATTGTGCGGTACTGGCAGGCGGCGTATGACGGCCAACGCGATGTGACAGGTCGTTCCGGCCTGATGGTGAGCCGTACTGCCCCCGTGCATGAGGGTCAGACAGGGGTGCTTCACCCGCCTGCCCCGGGTCGCCGCATACAACAGTGAGGTGTCATGGGTCGTCCCGACCAGGGTAATAAGGCCCGAACCCCTGTAGGGTATTCCCATGGCACCGGGGTCTCTACTGGCGGCCTGGCTACGGCAGTAACGTGGGTAGTTGCTCGGGATACTCCCGGGGTTCACAGGTTTGTGTGGGGCCAAGCGACATCGCTACCTGCGCTACGGTGCATGCGTTGCGACCCCCCCTGGGCGCGTTACACGGGGTTGCGGGAGCAGCCTGCAGGCCCCGGAAGCGGCGAAGTGTGCATCGAGGATTGCGACGGCGTGATCGTCAGGTGGACCGTATGGCGGGCGTACTTGAGATGGCGTAACGGGTTGGGAGGTGCTCTCATGAGGGGTACGCGGAGTTCCAGGTGACGGTGTACTGGCGTCATGGGGGTATGCGCGGCGGTACTGGGGTCCGTATGGTGGGGGTACAGGGGATACGCGGCGGTACTGGGGAGCCGTACTGTGGGGACAACGCGGGGTCGCATGGCGGTACTGGGGTGTCCCCTGACCCCTCTAACAACTCAGGGGAACGCAGGGGCATCCCCTGGCCCCGTTAACAAACTACAGGGACCGTGCCTGAAGCCATGTACATAGTCTAACCGTCTGACCATGGCCTTGCGGTTGCGGTGGTGCGTGTGGTGGCGGCTCGCAGGTGGCATCGGCGTGGCGACGGCGGTACCGCACGGCGGCGTAGCGCTGAGTATGCGGTCGCCTCTATATGTGTGTAATCTATCCAGTCTTCAGTGCAGCGACTTACGCCTGGGGGGCGCCTGTCCGGTCGGCTAGAGGCGGAGAGAGAGGAGGAGCAGCATACAGAGTGGTCCGGGGGGTGACGCGCGGGCCAATGCTATAAGTAGGCTCGCCACGTCGTCGGTGGGGGCCGAACCTGCGGCCTGGCCGCTGCTGTGGCGGAAGAGGCGCAAGCACGGGAGCTGGCCAATCACTGCAGGTAAGGGTCAAGGGTAGGCGTCACGGCAACATATGTGAGCAAGATGAGGTGGACCTGGTTACCACAGCCCGGGGCGAGCCTCTGGTGGGTACCCCTGCAGGGGGTCTATAATCAAGCTACGGCACCCACCAGCCCGAATCCCAGCCAGCGATATTCACGGGTTGCGCCACTCCCATCGCGAGGTGGCCGGCGTCCCCCCTGTAGACCCTCATGTTATATTGTACGTGGGCAAGCGGATGCCTCGAAGCTGATTGGGTACTGGCCCCTGACATGGAGTGCCGGCACGGTATATATCAGGGGTGTAGGTGTAGCTCAGGGCCGCGGAGCAGGTAGAGTTGCAGCCATGTTTCCTTACTATACTAGGGGACTGGTGCGATGGGTCGGCGGCCAACATTATGGGGGCGATGAAGGCTAAGGGCCAGGCTAGGCTGGAGCCTCCCAGAAATCCTGGCTATGCATCTACGGATTATTGCATGCTGGCAGTGGGTTACGTGGAGTCAGGGGTGGTGGGCAATCACGAGTACGCAGCTGGCAATGGAATTCGTAGGGTCACGGGTGGTGGTCGTCTCCACGGTGGCGGGGGTACTTGAACAACGAGGGGTCCACTCTTGCTTCGCCGCATGCGTGCTGCTTTGTACCTTGGTTGCTGCTTTGCGCCCGTAGGAGTTGCCCTTGCTGTGCTGCTGCGTTGCTGTGCCTTGCCCCTTTACCCCCGGCGAACAAACGGGCCAGCGTCCGTGGCCGTTGCTAATGCTAACGTTTTGCAGCTGCCACTGCCCCCAAAGCATGGTTGGCCGGTATCCCCGGTCCCCTGGGTCCCCCGTCATGCTGTCGGCCACCTCAGGCAGCCCTGGTACCCACGGGATCGAGCGAGGCAGGAACCACCTGTCGGCGCGTGATGCCCGGTAGCTCCAGTAGACGGCATGATAAGTGGTTATGACTATGACTATGACTATGACTATATATATATATATATATATATATATATATATATGTATACATATCCTCCAATCTACACCCCTCTCCCCAACTCTAGGTGGCTCCACCATACGGCTCTAAGGTACATGCGAAGGGCACAAAGTGGTGCATACATGTGGTGGAAGGGGCTAAACTCGGTCAAAACGGGCTCAAAAGGGGCTAAAAACACTTGTTTGAGCATCCCAAATGGTCCGGGATCACTTTTGGAAAAACGCGTTTTTCACCCATTTTTGACCCATTTTTCGTCCCAAAACGACACATTTTCAAGGCATTTTGGGATTTGCCATAGGCCAAAACGTGTCACCACAGGCTCAATCTGGGCTAAAAACACTTGTTTGAGCATCCCGAATGGTCCAGGATCACTTTTGGAAAAATGCGTTTTTGACGCATTTTCGACCCATTTTTGGTCTTGAAACGGCCCATTTTCAAGGCATTTTGGGATTTTCATGGCCCAAAACGCGCCACCCAGAGGCTCAAAACGGGCTAAAAACACGTGTTTGAGCATCCCAGGTGGTCTAGGAACAACTTTGAAAAAAATCTATTTTTCGCCCCCGGGGACCTAGGTGGACCCACCGTTGGCCCCCACCGTGCGCGGGCCGGGCTGGCCTCCGGCTGTACCAAGTGACCACTGTTACAGGTGTCTAGGCGTCTCGTTGGGCGATTCCGAGGGTTGGAAAGCACAAAAAGTGGGGGGTTGCGGGTGGACTAGGTGCTCTCGCAATCAGATTTTGAGCCACGTAGCCTAAGATACGGCCCGTGCTTGGTTTCGGGGTGTTGGTGCACATTGTGCAGATTTTGGGGCTTTTTGGCGCCTTTTTGGGCCGTTTCTCGGACATATCGTGGAGTTGAAGGGCACTAGAGGGCTCTTTGACACGGTGAAGTCAAGCCGCACGTGGAGTGTAGCCACTGTTTCCCTTCGTTTGGGCGTTTTGCCCGGCTTTGGGGGCTGTTTTGGGCGAAAAATGGCTGTTTTCGGCCCGAAACTGCGCAGATTTGGGAGGGCACCTCCCGACTTGGCGCCACCGCTCCGGGCCGCCACCGGTGAGTTTTCGGCTCAAAACTTGGATTTGGCAAGGGCACCACCTAGGCTCTAGGATGCCTAAAGTGGAGTCACGCCCAAGGCGATAGGAAGGGGCAATGGCCAAAACGGAACGGTGACGTGCTTGTTGTTGTTGTTGCTTGTTGTTGTTGCTTGTTAGCTAAATTTAAGGGGAGAGGGGTGTAGTAATATATTACTACACCCCTCTCCCCTTAAATTTAGGTAACAAGCAAGGAACAAGCAACAAAAAGCACGTCACCATTCTGTTTTGGCCATTGCACCTTCCCAACGCCTCGGGCTTGACTGTACTTTAGCCATCCTAGAGCCTAGGTGGTGCCCTTGCCCAATGCATGTTTTGAGCCAGAAACTCACCGATGGTGGGCCGTGGTGTGGGCGCCAAGTTAGGAGGTGCCCTCCCAAATCTGCGCAGTTTTGGGCCAAAAACAGCCATTTTTCGCCCAAAATAGCACCGGAACCCGGGCAAAACGCCCAAACGACAGAAAACGGTGAGGACACTACTCGTGCGGCCTGACTTCGCCGTGTCAAAAAGCACTCTAGTGCCCTTCAACTCCACGATATGTCCGAGAAACGGCCCAAAAAGGCGCCAAAATACCCCAAAATCTGCGCAATGTGCACCAACCCCCCGAAACCAAACATGGACCGTATCTTGGACTACGTGGCTCAAATCCCAGTTCCGAGGGCACTTAGTCCACCCGCAACCCCCCACTTTTTGTGGTTTTGAAGCCTCAGAATCGCCCAACGAGACGCCTAGATGTACGTACCTGTGGTCACTTGGCGCAGCCGGAGGGCAGCCCAACCCGCGCCCGGCGAGGGCCAACGGTGGTGGGTCCACGAGGGTCCCTAGGGCGAAAAAAAGATTTTTTTCAAAGTAGTTCCCAAACGACTTGGGATTCTCAAACCGGTGTTTTTGGCCCGTTTTGAGCCCGTGGTGGCGCGTTAGGGGCCATGGAAAATCCGAAAATGCCTTGAAAATGGGCCGTTTCAAGACCAAAAATGGGTCGAAAATGGGCCAAAAACGCATTTTCCCAAAAGTGATCGTGGACCATTTGGGATGCTTTGACAAGTGTTTTTAGCCCAATTTGAGCCCATTGGGACGGGTTTTGGGCCATGGAAAATCCCAAAATGCCTTGAAAAGGGGCCGTTTTGGGAGCAAAAATGGGTCAAAAATGGGTCAGAAATGTGTTTTTCCAAAAGTGATCCTGGACCATTGGGGGTGCAATGACAACCGTTTTGAGCTCATTTTGAGCCTGTTTTGATCGATTTTAGCCCCGTCCGCCATCTGTATGCACGTGTTGATGCACGTGCGTACGCACGTGTTGAACTTGTGCACTAGGTTCCTTCATCAAACCGTCCGTGCTGATCAAACTATCCATGCTGTGAGCGCCAGATTCCGCAAGACGAGGCGCTATACAAAAGTCATTTGTTGCGTGTTGAGCTTGTGCACTAGGTTATTTCTTCAAACCGTCCCTGGTGATCAAACCGTCCATGCTTTGAGCGCCTGATTCCGCAAGACGAGGTGCTATACAAAAGCCGTTTGTTGCGTGCTGAGGTTGTGCACTATGCTGTGAGCGCCAGATTCCGCAAGACGAGGCGCTATACAAAAGTCGTTTGTGGCGTGCTGAGCTTGTGCACTAGGTTCTTTCATTAAACCGTCCGTGGTGATCAAACCGTCCATGCGGTGAGCGCCTCATTCCGCAAGACGAGGCGCTCTACAAAAGTCGTTTGTTGCGTGTTGAGCTTGTGCACTAGGTTCTTTCATCAAACCGTCTGTGGTGAGCAAACCGTCCATGCTGTGAGCGCCAGATTCCGCAAGACGAGGCGCTATACAAAGTCGTTTGTTGCGTGCCGAGCTTGTGCACTAGGTTCTTTCATCAAACCGTCCCTGGTGATCAAACCGTCCATGCGGTGAGCGCCTGATTCCGCAAGACGAGGTGCTATACAAAAGCCGTTTGTTGCGTGTTGAGCTTGTGCACTATGCTATGAGCGCCAGATTTCGCAAGACGCGGCGCTATACAAAAGTCGTTTGTTGCGTGCTGAGCTTGAGCACTAGGTTCTTTCATTAAATCGTCCGGGGTGATCAAACCGTGCATGCTATGAGCGCCAGATTCTGCAAGACGAGGCGCTATACAAAAGTCGTTTGTTGCGTGCTGAGCTTGTGCACTAGGTTCTTTCATCAAACCGTCCGTGGTGAGCAAACCGTCCATGCTGTGAGCGCCAGATTCCGCAAGACGAAGCGCTATACAAAAGTCGTTTGTTGCGTGCGGAGCTTGTGCACTAGGTTCTTTCATCGAACAGTCCCTGGTAATGAAACTGTCCATGCTGTGAGCGCCAGATTTCGCAAGACGAGGCGCTATACAAAAGTCGTTTGTTGCGTGCTGAGCTTGTGCACCATGCTGTGAGCGCCAGATTCCGCAAGACGAGGCGCTATACAAAAGTCGTTTGTTGCGTGCCGAGCTTGTGCACTAGGTTCTTTCATCAAACCGTCCGTGGTGATCAAACCTTCCATGCTGTGAGCGCCAGATTCCGCAAGACAAGGCGCTATACAAAAGTCGTTCATGGAACCGTCCATGCTGTGAGCGCCAGATTCCGCAAGACGAGGCTCTATACAAAAGTCGTTTGTTGCGCGCTAAGGTTGTGCACTATGCTGTGAGCGCCAGATTCCGCAAGACGAGGCGCTATACAAAAGTCGTTTGTTGCGTGTTGAGCTTGTGCACTAGGTTCTTTCATTAAACCGTCCGTGGTGATGAAACCGTGCATGCTGTGAGCGCCCGATTCCGCAAGACGAGGCGCTATACAAAAAGCGTTTGTTGCATGCTAAGCTTGTGCACTAGGTTCTTTCATCAAACCGTTCGTGGTGAGCAAACCGTCCATGCTGTGAGCGCCAGATTCCGCAAGACGAGGCACTATACAAAAGTCGTTTGTTGCGTGCTGAACTTGTGCACTACGCTCTTTCCGGTTCTTTCATCCAATCGTCCTTGGTGATCAAACTGTCCATGCTGTGAGCGCCTAATTCCGCAAGCCGAGGCGCTATACAAAAGTTTTTTGCCTGCTGAAGTGAGGTGTGCAATGTACCAACGTTGTGGTATCTTCCTGTATCCCTTCCTCTTCAGTACCCTTTTTTCCATTGTGTGGTGTGTTTTTTGCGATTGGATTGCGAATATACGTGTACTCTTAATCGAGTTACATTCACACCATCCATGTGTGACTTTTGGGAACAAGAGTTGCGACAATGCTGCACACGCGCATATTTAGTGCTGGTATGTTGAGGTTAAGTAGCCTAGATAATCAAATAGACAAAAACAACATGGACATGAACGGATGTGTTGCACAGTGTCAAACACATGTTGCACATGACCATAGTAGGTAATGGTTTTGGGATCATTGGATCGTGGGACATGGCACAGGGTACCATAGGAGGTAATAATCATAGGAGCATGGGATCTTGCGAGGCATGAGGCGTGCAATATCCCAATCTTTTTGCATCTTCTTGTATTCCTTCCTCTCTAGGACCCTTTTTTCCGTTGTGTGCCCTGTTCTTTGCGGTTGGATTTGGAATATACGTGTACTCTTAATCGAGTTACCTTCATACCATCCATGTCTGGCCGCTGGAAACAAGAGTTGCAACGATGCTTGGAGGCCGACGTTGACTTCCCCCCCGGGGACTTCATTGCGCAGCATCCCGAACTTGCGCCGCGCACCATTCGCCGTCGTCATGCCAGTATACGCAACACAGTGATGAACCGGCTGAAAAAGGCGAGCGGAGCGTGGAGTTCAATTGTCGTCCATGGCAAATCTCAACACGCCACAAGCACAAGCCGCCAAGGGATCTACCGGGGGTGCAAGAAACGTGCCACAAGCACAAGCCGCTAAGGGTGCCAGGAACACGCCACAAGCACAAGCCGCTAAGGGTGCCAGGAATACGCCACAAGCACAAGCTGCTAAGGGATCTACCGGGGGTGCCAGTAACACGCCACAAGCACAAGCCACTAAGGGTGCTAGGAACACGCCACAAGCACAAGCTGCTAAGGGATCTACCGGGGGTGCCAGGAACACGCCACAAGCACAAGCCGCTAAGGGATCTACCGGGGGTGCAAAGAATACGCCGGAGGCGCAACGCGATAATGGTATTGTGGGTGGACATGGCAATACGCCTGAAAAGCAACATGCCAAAGCCTCACATCCTCGATCACCGAGGGGGGGTTGTTGCCGCTAAGAAAGAGCTTTTCCGCAGGAAGCCGCCGAATCACATTTCTTTGAACTCCATCCGAGAGTATTGGCTTGATGGTTTGGATGTTTTGTACTCGCCATTGTTTGATGCCCTTTGCCATCGATGTGGTCAACTGCTTTGGGGCCCGGTTGGTGCGCACAAGTTCCTTGTTTCCCGAGATGATAGTGCAGTGCGTACCACCAACCTCTTTGGGGTGCCACCCATGGATGTGATTACTAGTGCCATCTTCCGATTCCAAGAGGACTTGTTTGGTAACTATGTACAATACAAAGGACCACCTTTTCACGTTCCGCCTCGGTTGCATCCCACGAGTATTGGCCCCTTCAAAGTGCATGATACGCCGATGTGGCATTCGTCACACCGTATGTATGCATGCCTCGTTTGCAGCAAGTATCGTGCCAAGTACGATCCTATAAACTATGGGTACGAATTGGATGGCACAACACATTACAACGTCCCCACCAAACTTGCAAATCTCACTGAGTATCAAAAGCGGCAATACGCGTTGGGTGCGTTGTATTCAAATACCCTTAAGCACGTGGATCTGCGTCATCGACAGTGGCACCATGCTGTAGGGACTGTTGGTGTGGGCCGCAAGCCTAGCCAGCATTATAATGCACTATATGGGTTTATGACCATGAAAGAAGATGTGCTGCGCGATTATCAAAAGCCGAAGGATAGTGCCCAAAACACGCGGCAAATGAACCAAGCATTGCTGTTGCCGAAGAAAATTCACCCGTTTTATTCCCGGTTTTTGGCACATTATGCAACATTGTACCGCTACCTGCAGAATGCGGCTTCTACAATGGGGACGTTGACACAACGTTTTTTTGAGGATAAGTACGGGAAGCGACTGGAGTACCATCTACAAGACGAGTATGTGGCTTGGGCACTGGAGTGTGATGCACCGCGGAACATCATTCCCGATTTTGCCCCTCACCAAGACAAAGTGGGATTCATGCATCGAACACCATTTCAACGTGCAGGGGGGACCGTCACTGCTGCAGCACAATCACTGGCGAACGACACGTATTTGCATTTCAACGATCCCAAATTGGAACCGTGTGTTTGGCCGGATTTGTATCCTGGTGGAGTTGGTGGATACAAGGTTGGGTGCGAAGTTGGATGGCGGCGCATTACCGTGGCCGCCATCTTGCATTTGATGAGCTTTGGCGCCGAGACCGATGGTGGTCCATCTTCCAAGTGAGTAAAGAGATGAAGAATCAACTTATTTGGAACCAGCAAAATTTCAAAGCGCAACGTGGTGATCGCGCACAGGATATCACTGCGGAACATCTGTGTGCTGCTAAAAGCTCAGCAGGACCCAAGCCCCCTCCAAAGCGACACTCATCACAGCACACACAATCTTCTTCGCAATCCACTCCATCACCCAGTCAGCCAAGCCAATTAACTCCATGTCCAAGTGCCGAATCATCCACACAGCCCCCGAGCCAACCAAGCCAATCATCAGCACGCCCCGCACACGAACATAAGAAGGCCCGTGCTTCGTACCACGATGGTGTTGATTCCATGAATCGGAATTTGGAAGGCGAAGGGGTTGATCAAGGTACCGTGGAACTCAACCCATACTATCGATATGGAACTTATGTCCCATCCAAGCTAGTTGGGACACGATCCTATTGGGCCTCACGGCATCTTGACGTCACTGCAATGAGCCGCGAGCTTGGAAAAGCAGACCTGTTCATTATTTGGACAATGAATGACAATTGGGCTCATTTGCAAGCCGCAGCGCAAAAGGAATGTCGCGCGGGTGCGGTGTGGCCTGGACAATATCCTGAGGGCACAAGGCCCAACAAGCCAATTCAAGACGGGTACGATATGGAGGCATGTGTCGCATTTCACAAGCGGGTCGAGATCTTCAAACGTGAGTTCTTAGCCATTGGCAAGAGAGGTCCATTTGGAACGGTTCCCGATTATTGGTTCCGCTTTGAATACCAGGAGCACGGCCGAGTGCCCTTGCATGGTGTTGTTCGGTGCCAACCAAATTCAATCCCGGATGATGTCATCTGCGCTACAATGCCCCGCGAAAGTGATGGCTATGATCTGGAATTCACTTCATATCTACGGAGTGGATACAAGGGGTGCAATATGGTGCACCAGTGTTACCCAGACAAATGTTTCAACATTGGCCAATGGCGCGTATGTACCGAGTGCAAGGCAGGGTATCCGTTTACGGTTCCCCAACATAAGGAGGAGTTGGATAGTAAGGGTGTACGCCTCTTGTACCGCCGACAGGAACAAGAAGATGCTTGTGGTGCCTCACAATCGTCGGCTTCTAGTACGTTTGCAATGCCACAACAATGTGCAACGGATCACATCTTTGGGGTCGAAGTTGTACCTTGCGAAATATCTCACCAAAGCTGCAAAATCATTGACCGTTCCAATGAACCTGTCACCAAATGCCACTGACGTTGAGCGCTTGCTCAAGCTACCTTCTTTGGGACGCATGGAGAATGGAATGATGCTGCTTGGCATTCATCAATGTAGGGGTAATAGAGAGGTTGTATGGATTCCAACGGATCCATGGCCTAAGTTGGGGCGCTTGAAACGCCGCAAACACCTACCGGAGGATGACACGTCTACAGATGTTTGGTACCTAGATAGGTACGATTTCTATTTGGAGCTTCCAGACGGTTTGCAACTGAAGTACCCTGACTTCTACCGCTATTACCGTCGTACATGGCGCAATCCTTCAGAGGCCAGCACCTTGGCAAGCAATCCGGCAAAGGATATGGCGAACCAATCTCTGTCTAGTGATTCCGACGACGCAGTAGACGGTGATCGGTATAAAGCCGATCCTCGTGACAATGGCAAGGAGCGCCCATACTGATGGCCATCCCCTCTAGAGCGCATGGAGCGGGAAATTAGAGACAACATGGGCAATAAGTGGAGATTGCGCCGGCGCACTGCCATTCCAAGGTGGAATTTCTACCTTCCCTACAGTGAGGACGCCGAAAAGTACTTCTTACAAAAGATTCTCCTCTCCCAGCCCTTCACGAAAGAAGACCACGAACAGGGATTCTTTTCGAAGGACAATGTGTCGAAGACCTACATGGAGGAGTGTATCCTTCGTGGGCTATTCCGAGGATATGAGGAAGAAGCACGAGAAACACTGAACACCGCCCAGGCTCGAGGTCACTCAGTTGAGCGGTTGCGTCTTCTTGCAGAAGTCCTTCGTGCTCAGGACATAATCGACGCAACCTTCTTCAACAATTATATGTCCGATTTGGATGAGCTTGACAAGCATCGGGCCGGTGACAATGAACCAATGGTTGCTGATGAGGTGGAAATGCATCCCCAATTGGCTGGGGAGTTGAAGGCGTTTATGAATGCCGATGACCCCGGAGCTGCCGAAACCTTGGTCAATGCTCTAAATCATTGGCAACGCATGGTTTTTGAAATCTTTGTGGCACACTTTCAACAACAACAACCGAAGGATGTACTAGATATATCGACACATTGGCGGGCTAGCATTGTTGGTAGCCGACCTCAGTTGTGTGCCATTCTCACAGCAGCTGCAGGAACTGGGAAGTCTCATGTCGTACGTTTATTGATTGCCAAGCTACGTGCAGGTGGATTTTCAATACCCGTGTGCGGTGCTAGTGGCGTGGCAGCGCTCAACGTTGGTGGCCGAACCATCCACAGCTTGTTTTCTCTGTCCTTGAACCTTGATTGGCAAATCAAAGAGGGAACAATTCTTTGGTGGATGATCTGTAATGCTGACATGATTATTGTGGATGAGCTCTCACTTTTGTCAAACAAGCTCCTCCACACGTTGAATGACATACTACACAAGGTGCGCCGGGACAAGCGGAATCCTTTCGGAAGAATTGCAATGCTTCTTGTTGGCGACCCATTGCAACTTCCCGCTGTTGATCTCGACATCTTCGATAGTGCCCTCTTCCGGAACCATTTTGTGCCGTTTGTGTTGACGGAGGTCATGCGCCAAGACGATGGACAATTCATTGACTTGCTCAATCTTGTACGCATTGGGGAGGAAACAGATGATGATCATCTCACTCTACAGCCACGCATCGCTCCAACCAATGATGTTTCGGTTCAAGACCTCCAAGATGCCCCCATGCTAGTGGGACGCACGAATGCTATGCATTGGTGGAACGAACACTTCATGGCACACGTATGCGCGTATGCGCGTATGCCACGTATGCGCGGACGGCCTCATGGCACATCTCAGCAACCAAATGTTGGAGTGCAGTTGTTGGATGGCAACAACAAGCCATGTCTTTAGTGCCGATGTCTTGAGCCAAATGTCCGTTGTTCAATTGCGGACCTTGTGTGCGGCTCATGGACTATCAACTTGTGGTACAAAGGCTGTATTCCGGGAGCGCATTCTTCCAAAGCAAGACCACACTGAGGGTCCACCAAAACGGTACCCGACCAAATCGCATGTGTCTCCGCCTCCGTCCTCCATTGGTGACTACCCGCATTTGGATGCACGTAATTGCCACTTCAGCTTTGAATATTGGCCGGATGAGAGAAATGATTCCATCGAGCACAATGTCCATCTTGCAGATTGTGCGTGGTTGTCCACTGCGGCAGTCCAGTGCCTCCTTGAGGTTCTCTTGCCCCCAGGAACCACCTCGATGAAACCTGTTATCATCGACATGCAGTTGGCCCAACTCATGCGACATTTTCCTACACTAAACCTCATTTGTACACAAAAATGCGCGCTACCATTATTGCTAACGTCCCGAAATTCCACGATAGGGGTCAACTACGTGTCGGTCACACATCTCCAAGTGGATTGCAAGAGCCTAGTCATTCACGATTGCAAAGACGCCTCGTCAGAATGTGGGGCTCTGTTTCGAGTCATGTTGAAAAAAAATGGTTGGTCTTTCCTGTGGCACCATTACGGAACCCAACCTGATTCCGATACTTGTGGGTTCCGCGCGGTGATGCTCGCCATGCAATGGTGCGCTGCCAAAACGTTGACGGGAAAGCTCCGACGATGGTTCTTGGCATATTGTGCAAGTATCCTTCAAATGTTTGCAGTGGATTCCACGACGTTGCCATCCACAGTGAAAACCGTGTTTTTCACCCATTTTGGACCCATTTTTGGTCTTGAAACGGCCCATTTTCAAGGCATTTTGGGATTTTCCATGGCCCCTAACGTGCCACCACTTGCTCAAAACGGCCTAAAAACACTTGTTTGAGCATCCCAAGTGGTCTAAGAACAACTTTGAAAAAAATCATTTTTTTCGCCCCCGGGGACCACGGTGGACCCACCGTTGGCCCCAACCATGCGCGGGCTGTGCTGCCCTCCGGCTCCACCAAGTCCCCACTGGTACTGGGGTCTAGGCGTCTCGTTGGGCGATTCTGAGGCTTGGAAACCACAAAAAGTGGGGAGGAGCTTCGAAATTCGATTTTGAACCACGTAGCCCAAGATACGGCCCGCGCTTGGTTTGGGGCTGTTGGTGCACATTGCGCAGATTTTGGGGCTTTTTGGCGCCTTTTTGGGCCACTTCTCGGACGTATCGTGGAGTTGAAGGGCACTAGAGGGCTCTTTGACACGGTGAAGTCAAGCCGCACGAGTAGTGTAGCCACCGTTTCCCTTCGTTTGGGCGTTTTGCCCGGGTTTGGGTGCTATTTTGGCGAAAAATGGCTGTTTTTGGCCCAAAACTGCGCAGAGTTGGGAGGGCACCTCCTAACTTGGCGCCCACGCCCCGGGCCGCCATCGGTGAGTTTTTGGCTCAAAACTTGGATTTGGCAAGGGAACAACCTAGGCTCTAGGATGGCTAAAGTAGAGTCAAGCCCGAGGCGCTGGGAAGGTGCAATGGCCAAAACGTAATGGTGACGTGCTTGTTGCTTGTTGCTTGTTAGCTAGCTTTTGGCAGACTGTTTTTTTCACCAATTTTTGACTCATTTTTGGTCTTGAAACGGCCCATTTTCAAGGCATTTTGGGATTTTCCATGGCCTCTAACGCGCCACCACTGGCTCAAAACGGCCTAAAAACACTTGTTTGAGCATCCCAAGTGGTTTAGGAACAACTTTGGAAAAATCATTTTTTTCGCCCCGGGCACCACGGTGGACCCACCGTTGGCCGCAACCATGCGCGGGCTGTGCTGCCCTCCGGCTCCACCAAGTCCCCACTGGTACGGGGGTTTAGGCGTCTCGTTGGGCGATTCTGAGGCTTGGAAACAACAAAAAGTGGGGGGGTTGCGGGTGGACTAGGTGCCTTCGGAATTCGATTTTGAGCCACGTAGCCCAAGATACGGCCCGTGCTTGGTTTGGGGGTGTTGGTGCGCATTGCGCCGATTTTGGGGCTTTTTGGCGCCTTTTTGGGCCGTTTCTCGGACATATCGTGGAGTTGAAGGGCACTAGAGGGCTCTTTGACACGGTGAAGTCAAGCCGCACGAGTAGTGTAGCCACCGTTTCCCTTCGTTTGGGCGTTTTGCCCGGGTTTGGGTGCTATTTTGGGCGTAAAATGGCTGTTTTTGGCCCAAAACTGCGCAGATTTGGGAGGGCACCTCCTAACTTGGCGCCCACGCCCCGGGCCGCCAACGGTGAGTTTTTGGCTCAAAACTTGGATTTGGCAAGGGCACAACCTAGGCTCTAGGATGGCTAAAGTAGAGCCAAGCCCGAGGCGCTTGGAAGGTGCAATGGCCAAAACCGAATGGTGACGTGCTTGTTGCTTGTTGCTTGTTAGCTAGCTTTTGGCAAACTGTGTTTTTCACCAATTTTTGACCCATTTTTGGTCTTGAAACGGCCCATTTTCAAGGCATTGGGGGATTTTCCATGGCCCCTAACGCGCCACCACTGGCTCAAAACGGCCTAAAAACACTTGTTTGAGCATCCCAAGTGGTCTAGGAACAACTTTGGAAAAAAATAATTTTTTCCGCCCCGGGGACCTAGGTGGACCCACCGTTGGCCCCAACCATGCGCGGGCTGTGCTGCCCTCCGGCTCCACCAAATCCCCACTGGTACGGGGGTCTAGGCGTCTCGTTGGGCGATTCTGAGGCTTCGAAACCACAAAAAGTGGGGGGTTGCGGGTGGCCTAGGTGCCTTCGGAATTCGATTTTGAGCCACGTAGCCCAAGATACGGCCCGTGCTTGGTTTGGGGGTGTTGGTGCACATTGCGCAGATTTTGGGGCTTTTTGGCGCCTTTTTGGGCCGTTTCTCGGACATATCGTGGAGTTGAAGGGCACTAGAGGGCTCTTTGACACGGTGAAGTCAAGCCGCACGAGTAGTGTAGCCACCGTTTCCCTTCGTTTGGGCGTTTTGCCTGGGTTTGGGTGCTATTTTGGGCGAACAATGGCTGTTTTTGGCCCAAAACTGCGCAGATTTGGGAGGGCATCTCCTAACTTGGCGCCCACGCCCCGGGTCGCCACCGGTGAGTTTTTGGCTCAAAACTTGGATTTGGTAAGGGCACAACCTAGGCTCTAGGATGGCTAAAGTAGTGCCAAGCCCAAGGCGCTGGGAAGGTGCAATGGCCAAAACGGAATGGTGACGTGCTTGTTGCTTGTTGCTTGTTAGCTAGCTTTTGGCAAACTGTGTTTTTCACCAATTTTTGACCCATTGTTGGTCTTGAAACGGCCCATTTTCAAGGCATTGGGGGATTTTCCAGGGCCCCTAACGCGCCACCACTGGCTCAAAACGCCGTACGGACACTTGTTTGAGCATCCTAAGTGGTCTAGGAACAACTTTGAAAAAAATCATTTTTTTCGCCCCGGGGACCTAGGTGGACCCACCGTTGGCCCCAACCATGCGCGGGCTGTGCTGCCCTCCGGCTCCACCAAGTCCCCACTGCTATGGGGGTTTAGGCGTCTCGTTCGGCGATTCTGAGGCTTGGAAACCACAAAAAGTGGGGGGTTGCGGGTGGACTTGGTGCCTTCGGAATTCGATTTTGAGCCACGTAGCCCAAGATACGGCCCGTGCTTGGTTTGGGGGTGTTGGTGCACATCGCGGAGATTTTGGGGCTTTTTGGCGCCTTTTTGGGCCGTTTCTCGGACATATCGTGGAGTTGAAGGGCACTAGAGGGCTCTTTGACACAGTGAAGTCAAGCCGCACGAGTAGTGTAGCCACCGTTTCCCTTCGTTTGGGCCCTTTGCCCGGGTTTGGGTGCTATTTTGGGTCAAAAATGGCTGTTTTTGGCCCAAAACTGCGCAGATTTGGGAGGGCACCTCCTAACTTGGCGCCCACGCCCCGGGCCGCCACCGGTGAGTTTTTGGCTCAAAACTTGGATTTGGCAAGGGCACAACGTAGGCTCTAGGATGGCTAAAGTAGAGTCAAGCCCGAGGCGCTGGGAAGGTGCAATGGCCAAAACGGATTGGTAACGTGCTTGTTGCTTGTTGCTTGTTAGCTAGCTTTTGGAAAACTGTGTTTTTCACCATTTTTGACCCATTTTTGCTCTTGAAACGGCCCATTTTCAAGGCATTGGGGGATTTTCCAGGGCCCCTAACGCGCCACCACTGGCTCAAAACGGCCTAAAAACACTTGTTTGAGCATCCCAAGTGGTCTAGGAACAACTTTGAAAAAATCATTTTTTCGCCCCCCGGGGACCTAGGTGGACCCGGCGTTGGCCCCAACCATGCGCGGGCTGTGCTGCCCTCCGGCTCCACCAAATCCCCAATGGTACGGGGGTCTAGGCGTCTCGTTGGGCGATTCTGAGGCTTGGAAACAACAAAAAGTGTGGGGTTGCGGGTGGACTAGGTGCCTTCGGAATTCCATTTTGAGCCACGTAGCCCAAGATACGGCCCGTTCTTGGTTTCGGGGGGTTGGTGCACATTGCGCCGATTTTGGGGCTTTTTGGCGACTTTTTGGGCCGTTTTTCGGACATATCGTGGAGTTGAAGGGCACTAGAGGGCTCTTTGACACGGTGAAGTCAAGCCGCACGAGTAGTGTAGCCACCGTTTCCCTTCGTTTGGGCGTTTTGCCCGGGTTTGGGTGCTATTTTGGGCGAAAAATGGCTGTTTTTGGCACAAAACTGCGCAGATTTGGGAGGGCACCCCCTAACTTGGTGCCCACGCCCCGGGCCGCCACCGGTGAGCTTTTGGGTCAAAACTTGGATTTGGCAAGGGCACAACCTAGGCTCTAGGATGGCTAAAGTAGAGTCAAGCCCGAGGCGCTTGGAAGGTGCAATGGCCAAAACCGAATGGTGACGTGCTTGTTGCTTGTTGCTTGTTAGCTAGCTTTTGGAAAACTGTGTTTTTCACCAATTTTTGACCCATTTTTGCTCTTGAAACGGCCCATTTTCAAGGCATTGGGGGATTTTCCAGGGCCCCTAACGCGCCACCACTGGCTCAAAACGGCCTAAAAACACTTGTTTGAGCATCCCAAGTGGTCTAGGAACAACTTTGAAAAAAATCATTTTTTTCGCCCCGGGGACCTAGGTGGACCCACCGTTGGCCCCAACCATGCGCAGGCCGTGCTGCCCTCAGGCTCCACCAAGTCCCCACTGGTACGGGGGTCTAGGCGTCTCGTTGGGCGATTTTGAGGCTTGGAAACCACAAAAAGTGGGGGGTTGCGGGTGGACTAGGTGCCTTCGGAATTCGATTTTGAGCCACGTAGCCCAAGATACGGCCCGTGCTTGGTTTGGGGGTGTTGGTGCACATTGCGCCGATTTTGGGGCTTTTTAGCGCCTTTTTGGGCCGTTTCTCGGACATATCGTGGAGTTGAAGGGCACTAGAGGGCTCTTTGACACGGTGAAGTCAAGCCGCACGAGTAGTGTAGCCACCGTTTCCTTTCGTTTGGGGTTTTGCCCGGGTTTAGGTGCTATTTTGGGCGAAAAATGGCTGCTTTTGGCCCAAAATTGCGCAGATTTGGGAGGGCACCTCCTAACTTGGCGCCCACGCCCCGGGCCGCCACCGGTGACTTTTTGGCTCAAAACTTGGATTTGGCAAGGGCACAACCTAGGCTCTAGGATGGCTAAAGTAGAGTCAAGCCCGAGGCACTGGGAAATTGCAATGGCCAAAACGGAATGGTGACGTGCTTGTTGCTTGTTGCTTGTTACCTAGCTTTTGGAAAGCTGTGTTTTTCACCAATTTTTGACCCATTGTTGGTCTTGAAACGGCCCATTTTCAAGGCATTGTGGGATTTTCCAGGGCCCCTAACGCGCCACCACTGGCTCAAAACGGCCTAACAACACTTGTTTGAGCATCCCAAGTGGTCTAGGAACAACTTTGAAAAAAATCATTTTTTCGCCCCGGGGACCTAGGTGGACCCGGCGTTGGCCCCAACCATGCGCGGGCTGTGCTCCCCTCCGGCTCCACCAAGTCCCCACTGGTACGGGGGTCTAGGCGTCTCGTTGGGCGATTCTGAGGCTTGGAAACCACAAAAAGTGGGGGGTTGCGGGTGGACTAGGTGCCTTCGGAATTCGATTTTGAGCCACGTAGCCCAAGATACGGCCTGTGCTTGGTTTCGGGGGGTTGGTGCACATTGCGCAGATTTTGGGGTGTTTTGGCGACTTTTTGGGCCGTTTTTCGGACATATCGTGGAGTTGAAGGGCACTAGAAGGCTCTTTGACACGGTGAAGTCAAGCCGCACGAGTAGTGTAGCCACCGTTTCCCTTCGTTTGGGCGTTTTGCCCGGGTTTGGGTGCTATTTTGGGCGAAAAATGGCTGTTTTTGGCCCAAAACTGCGCAGATTTGGGAGGGCACCCCCTAACTTGGTGCCCACGCCCCGGGCCGCCACCGGTGAGCTTTTGGGTCAAAACTTGGATTTGGCAAGGGCACAACCTAGGCTCTAGGATGGCTAAAGTAGAGTCAAGCCCGAGGCGCTGAAAAAGTTGCGATGGCCAAAACGGAATGGTGACGTGCTTGTTGCTTGTTGCTTGTTAGCTAGCTTTTGGAAAACTGTGTTTTTCACCAATTTTTGACCCATTTTTGCTCTTGAAACGGCCCATTTTCAAGGCATTGGGGGATTTTCCAGGGCCCCTAACGCGCCACCACTGGCTCAAAACGGCCTAAAAACACTTGTTTGAGCATCCCAAGTGGTCTAAGAACAACTTTGAAAAAATCATTTTTTTCGCCCCGGGGACCTAGGTGGACCCACCGTTGGCCCCAACCATGAGCAGGCCGTGCTGCCCTCAGGCTCCACCAAGTCCCCACTGGTACGGGGGTCTAGGCGTCTCGTTGGGCGATTTTGAGGCTTGGAAACCACAAAAAGTGGGGGGTTGCGGGTGGACTAGGTGCCTTCGGAATTCGATTTTGAGCCACGTAGCCCAAGATACGGCCTGTGCTTGGTTTGGGGGTGTTGGTGCACATTGCGCCGATTTTGGGGCTTTTTAGCGCCTTTTTGGGCCGTTTCTCGGACATATCGTGGAGTTGAAGGGCACTAGAGGGCTCTTTGACACGGTGAAGTCAAGCCGCACGAGTAGTGTAGCCACCGTTTCCCTTCGTTTGGGGTTTTGCCCGGGTTTAGGTGCTATTTTGGGCGAAAAATGGCTGCTTTTGGCCCAAAATTGCGCAGATTTGGGAGGGCACCTCCTAACTTGGCGCCCACGCCCCGGGCCGCCACCGGTGACTTTTTGGCTCAAAACTTGGATTTGGCAAGGGCACAACCTAGGCTCTAGGATGGCTAAAGTAGAGTCAAGCCCCAGGCACTGGGAAGGTGCAATGGCCAAAACGGAATGGTGACGTGCTTGTTGCTTGTTGCTTGTTACCTAGCTTTTGGAAAGCTGTGTTTTTCACCAATTTTTGACCCATTGTTGGTCTTGAAACGGCCCATTTTCAAGGCATTGTGGGATTTTCCAGGGCCCCTAACGCGCCACCACTGGCTCAAAACGGCCTAACAACACTTGTTTGAGCATCCCAAGTGGTCTAGGAACAACTTTGAAA
Organism: Eutreptiella sp. 'Long Island Sound 2002'; assembly: GCA_964036045.1. Taxonomy (NCBI): domain Eukaryota; phylum Euglenozoa; class Euglenophyceae; order Eutreptiales; family Eutreptiaceae; genus Eutreptiella; species Eutreptiella sp. 'Long Island Sound 2002'. The sequence continues at coordinate 86,172,647 of OZ038382.1, read as the reverse complement.
AAAATCATTTTTTCGCCCCGGGGACCTAGGTGGACCCACCGTTGGCCCCAACCATGCGCAGGCCGTGCTGCCCTCCGGCTCCACCAAGTCCCCACTGGTACGGGGGTCTAGGCGTCTCGTTGGGCGATTCTGAGGCTTGGAAACCACAAAAAGTGGGGGGTTGCGGGTGGACTAGGTGCCTTCGGAATTCGATTTTGAGCCACGTAGCCCAAGATACGGCCCGTGCTTGGTTTGGGGGTGTTGGTGCACATTGCGCCGATTTTGGGGCTTTTTAGCGCCTTTTTGGGCCGTTTCTCGGACATATCGTGGAGTTGAAGGGCACTAGAGGGCTCTTTGACACGGTGAAGTCAAGCCGCACGAGTAGTGTAGCCACCGTTTCCTTTCGTTTGGGGTTTTGCCCGGGTTTAGGTGCTATTTTGGGCGAAAAATGGCTGCTTTTGGCCCAAAATTGCGCAGATTTGGGAGGGCACCTCCTAACTTGGCGCCCACGCCCCGGGCCGCCACCGGTGACTTTTTGGCTCAAAACTTGGATTTGGCAAGGGCACAACCTAGGCTCTAGGATGGCTAAAGTAGAGTCAAGCCCGAGGCACTGGGAAATTGCAATGGCCAAAACGGAATGGTGACGTGCTTGTTGCTTGTTGCTTGTTACCTAGCTTTTGGAAAGCTGTGTTTTTCACCAATTTTTGACCCATTGTTGGTCTTGAAACGGCCCATTTTCAAGGCATTGTGGGATTTTCCAGGGCCCCTAACGCGCCACCACTGGCTCAAAACGGCCTAACAACACTTGTTTGAGCATCCCAAGTGGTCTAGGAACAACTTTGAAAAAAATCATTTTTTCGCCCCGGGGACCTAGGTGGACCCGGCGTTGGCCCCAACCATGCGCGGGCTGTGCTGCCCTCCGGCTCCACCAAGTCCCCACTGGTACGGGGGTCTAGGCGTCTCGTTGGGCGATTCTGAGGCTTGGAAACCACAAAAAGTGGGGGGTTGCGGGTGGACTAGGTGCCTTCGGAATTCGATTTTGAGCCACGTAGCCCAAGATACGGCCTGTGCTTGGTTTCGGGGGGTTGGTGCACATTGCGCAGATTTTGGGGTGTTTTGGCGACTTTTTGGGCCGTTTTTCGGACATATCGTGGAGTTGAAGGGCACTAGAAGGCTCTTTGACACGGTGAAGTCAAGCCGCACGAGTAGTGTAGCCACCGTTTCCCTTCGTTTGGGCGTTTTGCCCGGGTTTGGGTGCTATTTTGGGCGAAAAATGGCTGTTTTTGGCCCAAAACTGCGCAGATTTGGGAGGGCACCCCCTAACTTGGTGCCCACGCCCCGGGCCGCCACCGGTGAGCTTTTGGGTCAAAACTTGGATTTGGCAAGGGCACAACCTAGGCTCTAGGATGGCTAAAGTAGAGTCAAGCCCGAGGCGCTGAAAAAGTTGCAATGGCCAAAACGGAATGGTGACGTGCTTGTTGCTTGTTGCTTGTTAGCTAGCTTTTGGAAAACTGTGTTTTTCACCAATTTTTGACCCATTTTTGCTCTTGAAACGGCCCATTTTCAAGGCATTGGGGGATTTTCCAGGGCCCCTAACGCGCCACCACTGGCTCAAAACGGCCTAAAAACACTTGTTTGAGCATCCCAAGTGGTCTAAGAACAACTTTGAAAAAATCATTTTTTTCGCCCCGGGGACCTAGGTGGACCCACCGTTGGCCCCAACCATGCGCAGGCCGTGCTGCCCTCAGGCTCCACCAAGTCCCCACTGGTACGGGGGTCTAGGCGTCTCGTTGGGCGATTTTGAGGCTTGGAAACCACAAAAAGTGGGGGGTTGCGGGTGGACTAGGTGCCTTCGGAATTCGATTTTGAGCCACGTAGCCCAAGATACGGCCCGTGCTTGGTTTGGGGGTGTTGGTGCACATTGCGCCGATTTTGGGGCTTTTTAGCGCCTTTTTGGGCCGTTTCTCGGACATATCGTGGAGTTGAAGGGCACTAGAGGGCTCTTTGACACGGTGAAGTCAAGCCGCACGAGTAGTGTAGCCACCGTTTCCCTTCGTTTGGGGTTTTGCCCGGGTTTAGGTGCTATTTTGGGCGAAAAATGGCTGCTTTTGGCCCAAAATTGCGCAGATTTGGGAGGGCACCTCCTAACTTGGCGCCCACGCCCCGGGCCGCCACCGGTGACTTTTTGGCTCAAAACTTGGATTTGGCAAGGGCACAACCTAGGCTCTAGGATGGCTAAAGTAGAGTCAAGCCCCAGGCACTGGGAAGGTGCAATGGCCAAAACGGAATGGTGACGTGCTTGTTGCTTGTTGCTTGTTACCTAGCTTTTGGAAAGCTGTGTTTTTCACCAATTTTTGACCCATTGTTGGTCTTGAAACGGCCCATTTTCAAGGCATTGTGGGATTTTCCAGGGCCCCTAACGCGCCACCACTGGCTCAAAACGGCCTAACAACACTTGTTTGAGCATCCCAAGTGGTCTAGGAACAACTTTGAAAAAAATCATTTTTTCGCCCCGGGGACCTAGGTGGACCCACCGTTGGCCCCAACCATGCGCAGGCCGTGCTGCCCTCCGGCTCCACCAAGTCCCCACTGGTACGGGGGTCTAGGCGTCTCGTTGGGCGATTCTGAGGCTTGGAAACCACAAAAAGTGGGGGGTTGCGGGTGGACTAGGTGCCTTCGGAATTCGATTTTGAGCCACGTAGCCCAAGATACGGCCCGTGCTTGGTTTCGGGGTGTTGGTGCACATTGCGCCGATTTTGGGGCTTTTTAGCGCCTTTTTGGGCCGTTTCTCGGACATATCGTGGAGTTGAAGGGCACTAGAGGGCTCTTTGACACGGTGAAGTCAAGCCGCACGAGTAGTGTAGCCACCGTTTCCCTTCGTTTGGGCGTTTTGCCCGGGTTTAGGTGCTATTTTGGGCGAAAAATGGCTGTTTTTGGCCCAAAACTGCGCAGATTTGGGACGGCACCTCCTAACTTGGCGCCCACGCCCCGGGCCGCCACCGGTGAGTTTTTGGCTCAAAACTTGGATTTGGCAAGGGCACAACCTAGGCTCTAGGATGGCTAAAGTAGAGTCAAGCCCGAGGCGCTGGGAAGGTGCAATGGCCAAAACGGATTGGTAACTTGCTTGTTGCTTGTTGCTTGTTAGCTAGCTTTTGGAAAACTGTGTTTTTCACCAATTTTTGACCCATTTTTGGTCTTGAAATGGCCCATTTTCAAGGCATTGGGGGATTTTCCATGGCCCCTAACGCGCCACCACTGGCTCAAAACGGCCTAAAAACACTTGTTTGAGCATCCCAAGTGGTCTAGGAACAACTTTGAAAAAAATCTTTTTTTCGCCCCCGGGGACCTAGGTGGACCCACCGTTGGCCCCAACCATGCGCGGGCCGTGCTGCCCTCCGGCTCCACCAAATCCCCAATGGTACGGGGGTCTAGGCGTCTCGTTGGGCGATTCTGAGGCTTGGAAACCACAAAAAGTGGGGGGTTGCGGGTGGCCTAGGTGCCTTCGGAATTCGATTTTGAGCCACGTAGCCCAAGATATGGCCCGTGCTTGGTTTCGGGGGGTTGGTGCACATTGCGCAGATTTTGGGGTGTTTTGGCGACTTTTTGGGCCGTTTTTCGGACATATCGTGGAGTTGAAGGGCACTAGAGGGCTCTTTGACACGGTGAAGTCAAGCCGCACGAGTAGTGTAGCCACCGTTTCCCTTCGTTTGGGCGTTTTGCCCGGGTTTGGGTGCTATTTTGGGCGAAAAATGGCTGTTTTTGGCCCAAAACTGCGCAGATTTGGGAGGGCACCCCCTAACTTGGTGCCCACGCCCCGGGCCGCCACCGGTGAGTTTTTGGCTCAAAACTTGGATTTGGCAAGGGCACAACCTAGGCTCTAGGATGGCTAAAGTAGAGTCAAGCCCGAGGCGCTGGGAAATTGCAATGGCCAAAACGGAATGGTGACGTGCTTGTTGCTTGTTGCTTGTTAGCTAGCTTTTGGAAAACTGTGTTTTTCACCAATTTTTGACCCATTTTTGGTCTTGAAACGGCCCATTTTCAAGGCATTGGGGGATTTTCCAGGGCCCCTAACGCGCCACCACTGGCTCAAAACGGCCTAAAAACACTTGTTTGAGCATCCCAAGTGGTCTAAGAACAACTTTGAAAAAAATCATTTTTTTCGCCCCGGGGACCTAGGTGGACCCACCGTTGGCCCCAACCATGCGCAGGCCGTGCTGCCCTCCGGCTCCACCAAGTCCCCACTGGTACGGGGGTCTAGGCGTCTCGTTGGGCGATTCTGAGGCTTGGAAACCACAAAAAGTGGGGGGTTGCGGGTGGACTAGGTGCCTTCGGAATTCGATTTTGAACCACGTAGCCCAAGATACGGCCCGTGCTTGGTTTGGGGGTGTTGGTGCACATTGCGCACATTTTGGGGCTTTTTGGCGCCTTTTTGGGCCGTTTTTCGGACATATCGTGGAGTTGAAGGGCACTAGAGGGCTCTTTGACACGGTGAAGTCAAGCCGCACGAGTGGTGTAGCCACCGTTTCCTTTCGTTTGGGCGTTTTGCCCGGGTTTGGGTGCTATTTTGGGCGAAAAATGGCTGTTTTTGGCCCAAAACTGCGCAGATTTGGGAGGGCACCTCCTAACTTGGCGCCCACGCCTCGGGCCGCCACCGGTGAGTTTTTGGCTCAAAACTTGGATTTGGCAAGGGCACAACCTAGGCTCTAGGATGGCTAAAGTAGAGTCAAGCCCGAGGCGCTGGGAAGGTGCAATGGCCAAAACGGATTGGTAACTTGCTTGTTGCTTGTTGCTTGTTAGCTAGCTTTTGGAAAACTGTGTTTTTCACCAATTTTTGACCCATTTTTGGTCTTGAAATGGCCCATTTTCAAGGCATTGGGGGATTTTCCATGGCCCCTAACGCGCCACCACTGGCTCAAAACGCCGTAAGAACACTTGTTTGAGCATCCCAAGTGGTCTAGGAACAACTTTGAAAAAAATCATTTTTTTCGCCCCGGGGACCTAGGTGGACCCACCGTTGGCCCCAACCATGCGCGGGCCGTGCTGCCCTCCGGCTCCACCAAGTCCCCACTGGTACGGGGGTCTAGGCGTCTCGTTGGGCGATTCTGAGGCTTGGAAACCACAAAAAGTGGGGGGTTGCGGGTGGGCTAGGTGCCTTCGGAATTCGATTTTGAACCACGTAGCCCAAGATACGGCCCGTGCTTGGTTTCGGGGTGTTGGTGCACATTGCGCAGATTTTGGGGCTTTTTGGCGACCTTTTGGGCCGTTTTTCGGACATATCGTGGAGTTGAAGGGCACTAGAGGGCTCTTTGACACGGTGAAGTCAAGCCGCACGAGTAGTGTAGCCACCGTTTCCCTTCGTTTGGGCGTTTTGCCCGGGTTTGGGTGCTATTTTGGGCGAAAAATGGCTGTTTTTGGCCCAAAACTGCGCAGATTTGGGAGGGCACCCCCTAACTTGGTGCCCACGCCCCGGGCCGCCATCGGTGAGTTTTTGGCTCAAAACTTGGATTTGGCAAGGGCACAACCTAGGCTCTAGGATGGCTAAAGTAGAGTCAAGCCCGAGGCGCTGAAAAAGTTGCAATGGCCAAAACAGAATGGTGACGTGCTTGTTGCTTGTTGCTTGTTAGCTAAATTTAAGGGGAGAGGGGTGTAGTAATATATATATTACTACACCCCTCTCCCCTTAACTCTAGCTAGCTAACAAGCAACAAGCAAGCACTTCTCCTTTCTATTTTGGCCATTGCTCCGCCTCATCGCTCGGGGCTCTACTCTACTCTAGCCATCCTAGAGCCTAGGTGGTGGCCTTGCCGAATCCAACTTTTGAGCCCAAAACTCACCGGTGGCGCCCCGAGGTGGGGGCGTCAAGTCGGGAGGTGCCCTCCCAAAACTGCGCATTTTGTGCCCCAAAACAGACCTTTTTGTCCAAAACAGCCCCGAAACCCGGGCAAAACGCCCAATTGAAGGGAAACGGTGGCTATACTACTCGTGCGGCTTGACTTCACCGTGTCAAAGAGCCCTCTAGTGCCCTTCAACTCTACGATATGTCCGAGAAAAGGCCCAAAAAGGCGCCAAAAAGCCCCAAAATCTGCGTCATGTGCACCAACACCCCGAAACCAAGAACGGGCCGTATCTTGGGCTACGGGGCTCAAACCCGAATTCCGAGGGCACCTAGTCCACCCGCAACCCCCCACTTTTTGTGGTTTCCAAGCCTCAGAATCGCCCAACAAGGCGCCTAGAACCCCGTACCAGTGGGGACTTGGTGGAGCCGGAGGGCAGCCCAGCCCGCGCACAGTTGGGGCCAACGGTGGGTCCACCAGGGTCCCCGGGGCGACAAAAATGATTTTTTCCAAAGTTGTTCCTAGACCACTTGGGATGCTCAAACAAGTGTTTTTAGGCCGTTTTCAGCCCGTGGTGGCGCGTTATGGGCCACGGAAAATGCCATAATGCCTTGAAAATGGGCCGTTTCAAGACCAAAAATGGGTCAAAAATGGGTCAAAAACGCATTTTTCCAAAAGTGATCCTCGGCCATTTGGGATGCTCAAACAAGTGTTTTTAGCCCATTTTGAGCCCGTCGTTACGCGTTATGGGCCATGGAAAATCCCAAAATGGCTTGAAAATGGGCCGTTTTGGGACCACAAACGGGTCCGAAATGGGTCAAAAACGTGTTTTTCAAAAGTGATCGTAGGCCATTTGGGATGCCCAGACAAGTGTTTTTCGCCCATTTTGAGCCCATTGGGACGGGTTTGGCCCATGGAAATCCCAATATTCCTTGAAAAGGGGCCGTTTTGGGAGCAAAAAAGGGTGAAAAATTGGTCCAAAACACATTTTTCCAAAAGTGATCTTGGACCATTTGGGGTGCACAAACAAGTGTTTGGAGCCCATTTTGAGCCCGTTTTGATCGAGTTTAGTTCCTTCCGCTACGTGTATGCACCAAGTTGTACCCTTCGCACGTACCAAAGCCCCAAAATCTGCGCCATGTGCACCAACACCCCGAAACCAAGAACGGGCCGTATCTTGGGCTACAGGGCTCAACCCCGAATCCCGAGGGCACCTAGTCCACCCGCAACCACTGACGGCTTGGATTTGGCAAGGCCACCACCTAGGCTCTAGGGTGGCTAGAGTAGAGTAGAGCCCGGAGCGATGAGGCGGAGCAATGGCCAAAACGGAAAGGAGAAGTGCTTGTTGCTTGTTGTTGTTGCTTGCTTGTTGCTTGTTGCTTGTTAGCTAGATTTAAGGGGAGAGGGGTGTAGTAATATATATATATATATATATATATATATATATATATATGTATGTATGTATGTATGTATATATATATATATATATATATATATATATATATATATTATATATATATATATATATATATATATATATATGTATATATATATATATATATATATATATATATATATATATATATATATATATATATATATATATATATATATATATATATATATATATATATATATATATATATATATATATATATATATATATATATATATATATATATATATATATATATATATATATATATATATATATATATATATATATATATATATATATATATATATATATATATATATATATATATATATATATATATATATATATATATATATTATATATATATATATATATATATATATATATATATATAATATATATATATATATATATATATATATATATATATATATATATATATAATATATCCTCCAATCTACACCCCTCTTCCCAACTCTAGGTGGCTCCACCATACGGCTCTAAGGTACGTGCGAAGGGTACAGCCTGGTGCATACACGTGGCGACAGGGGCTAAACTTGGTCAAAACGAGCTCAAAATGGGCTCAGAACACTTGTTGGTGCAGCCCCAATGGTCCAGGGTCACTTTTGGAAAAACGCGGTTTTGACCCATTTTTCACCCATTTTGGGTCCCAAAACGGCCCCGTTTCAAAGCATTTTGGGATTTTCCATGGGCCAAAACGCCTGATCTCGGGCTCAAAATGGGTTAAAAACACTGTCTAAGCATCCAAGTTGGTCCAGGCTCACTTTTGGAAAAACGTGTTTTTGACCCATTTTTCACCCATTTTGGGTCCCAAAACGGCCCCGTTTCAAGGCATTTTGGGATTTTCCATGGGCCAAAATGTGTCACCACGGGCTCAAAATGGGCTAAAAACACTTGTTTGAGCATCCCATATGGTCCACGATCACTTTTGGAAAAATGCGTTTTTGACCCATTTTTGACTCATTTTTTGGTCTTGAAACGGCCCATTTTCAAGGCATTTTGGGATTTTCCATGGCCCAAAACGCGTCACCACCGGCTCAAAACGGCCTAAAAACACATGTTTGAGCATCCCAAGTGGTCTAGGAACAACTTTGGAAAAAATCATTTTTTTCGCCCCGGGGACCCTGGTGGACCCACTGTTGGCTCTCGCCGTGCGCGGGCCGGGCTGCCCAACGGCTCCACCAAGTGACCACTGGTTCGGGGGTCTAGGCGTCTCGTTGGGTGATTCTGAGGCTTCAAAACCACAAAAAGTGGGGGTTGCGGGTGGACTAGGTGCCCTCGGAATCGGATTTTGAGCCACGTAGCCCAAGTTACGGCCCGTGCTTGGTTTCGGGGGGTTGGTGCACATTGCGCAGATTTTGGGGCTTTTTGGCGCCTTTTTGGGCCGTTTCTCGGACATATCGTGGAATTGCAGGGCACTAGAGGGCTCTTTGACACGGTGAAGTCAAGCCGCACGTGCAGTGTACTCACCGTATCCCTTCGTTTGGGCGTTTCGCCCGGGTTTTGGGGCTGTTTTGGGCGAAAAATGGCTGTTTTTGGCCCAAAACTGCGCAGATTTGGGAGGGCACCTCCCGACTTGGCGCCCCCGCCCCGGGCCGCCACCGGTGAGTTTTTGGCTCAAAACTTGGATTTGGCAAGGGCACCACCTGGGCTCCAAGATGGCTAGAGTAGAGTAGAGCCCGGAGCGATGAGGCGGAGCAATGGCCAAAACGGTGAGGAGAAGTGCTTGTTGTTGCTTGCTTGTTGTTGCTTGCTTGTTGTTGCTTGCTTGTTAGCTAGATTTAAGGGGAGAGGGGTGTAGTAATATATATATATATATATCCTCTAATCTACACCCCTCTCCCATACTCTATGTGGCTCCACTCTAAGGTACGTGCCAAGGGTACAACTTGGTGCATACACGTAGCGGAAGGGACTAAAATCGTTCAAAATGGGCTCAAAATGGGCTCAAAACACTTGTTTGTGCACCCCCAATGGTCCAAGATCACTTTTGGAAAAATGTGTTTTTGACCAATTTTTCACCCATTTTTGCTCCCAAAACGGCCCCTATTCAAGGAATATTGGATTTCCATGGGCCAAAACCCGTCCAAATGGGCTCAAAATGGGCTAGAAACACTTGTTTGAGCATCCCAAATGGTCTACGATCACTTTTGGAAAAACGTGTTTTTGACCCATTTTTGACCCACTTTTGGTCCCAAAACGGCCCATTTTCAAGGCATTTTGGGATTTTCCATGGGCCAAAACACATCACCACAGGCTCAAAATGGGCTAAAAACATTTGTTTGAGCATCCCCAATGGTCCAGGATCACTTTTGGAAAAATGCGTTTTTGACCCTTTTTCGACCCATTTTTGTCCCACAACGGCCCGTTTTCAAGGCATTTGGGATTTTCCATGGCCCAAAACGCGTCACCACGGGCTCAAAATGGGCTAAAAACACATGTTTGAGCATCCCAAGTGGTCTAGGAATAACTTTGGAAAAATGATTTTTGTCGCCCCGGGGACCTTCGTGGACCCACCGTTCGCCCCCGGCCGTGCGCGGGCCGGGCTGCCCTCCGGCTCCACCAAGTGACCACTGGTACG